>JBBMEG010000021.1:500079-510433 GCA_037832605.1 Cyclanthera cordifolia
GGAAAGTAAGCTACCTAATAAATATAGAACCGAATGGATTATTTATTTAATTTATTTGATCACGTTTTACTACTTTCCTTACTAGTTACATGCCTCAAATTGACATATGTTCATACATTACATAAAAATACTTCTCCAATATAGCATCCGAGACCCTCTCATCGTTTAGATATTGCCTCTTAATCGATGCTTTGAAACGCATAAAGAAAAATGAAGTCGCTATGACAGAGGCATCATTCTTGTGCCATGATGTGTTCAATTCTACTTCACGGTAATCATTCATATTCATGAAGTAAATAACAATATTGCCATCACCAATTCCAGCAACCTTATGAAACTGAAATACAAAATACTGAATGGAGGAGGGGAAGATTCTTCCCTGTTGTTATGAAACCTAAATCTTCCAGTTTTAACTTTAAGCCCCAAGTATGATTAATCTTCTGCAGTAAATGTTGCTATAGGAATATGATAGTACCAAAGTTCTATTGATATCAAAACATTTCGGTGATACAAGATAACCTAGGTGTAGAACCCCCCTCTCTAGAGATTCCTCTCTTGAGCCCCAAGCAACTACTTAACAATTGCAGACCTCTACCCTTACCCCTTACCTCTATTTATAACCAAATGGCTAACCAACTATTCTAACTAACTAATTGACTAATGACTTATCTGCCCTTACAATTACCCTTATATACTAAAGTAAGTACATATCACAATCAAACTCTTATAGAATTATAACAAGTTACAGGTAGCTAGATTTAAATGGGATCAACTTGAAGTTAATACAAATAGCACGAAAAACTAATAAAGATTTTGTGCACCTGTAACTGAACCACGAGGATCAAATTCATCAAAGGTCCCAGTTAACTGGTTTTCAGATGTTGGAGCACCATGCACGGGACTTGACTGGCTAGCAGCAGGTGCAGATGAAGTAGCAGGTGCAGAGGTACAGGTTTCTTGGTCCCTTTCATAAAAGATATGCAGTTGACTAAACGGTTATTAAAACTGCTTAGACTATATATAGAGTTTTTTTTATGACCAGGGAACTTAGAGTTTACGCTCCTCTAAACCCAGGGCTCCACAAGCCCCTCCCTATACCGCGCACCAAGAAACATCGGAGGAATTGAGACATGACAGGTGTCTACAAATTAATGTCACATGTGCATCTCGAACTAGAAACCTCGAGGGGAGCACACCTTCAAAGTCCAAGTTTTCAACCATCGCGCCACCCCTCGGAGAATTTATATAGAGTTAAGCAACAGAAAACTGATACCTTTCACTATGAGCTGGTGGGCTTCGAGACTCGCTCACTGCCTCTTCATAACTAGGAGGTGCCCCAGCATCTTGTTCTGAAAATTTAAGATCGTGCCGCCTGCCAAAAGAGATCCAACTTATAGTGCAACTCATAGCGCTTAATTAAACTACAGTATCATGAAATTTTTAAGAAATACTTCTACTACCATCACTGTAAGAAAAAGAAAACACAGGCTAATGACATGCCATGTCATAATTGTACACCAGAGTGATCTGGGAAGGAATTAGTACTAATATACTAAAAATTTCCTTTGCACAGTAGATCTCAGGTGTATTACAACCTTAGATAAGGTTCAGAAGAGGCACTACTGCATTCACCAATCTCCCCAAGTTTATGTTATGCCTAATAGTAAAGAAGAATCCCTCTCCCACCTTTTCATGCATTATAAATTTGTATCAAAGTTCTGGAATTTTAATTGTAAGTGGTTTGGTTTAGTTTATTTTGGTGCTGACCTAATTTCTTAGAAGATTGGTTACACGAGATATTGTTTAGTTGGTGTCAAGGGCAATGCTAGAGCCTAGACTAGAGTGATTTGGTCCAGAGCTCGTAGGAGCTCTACTTGGAAGGAAATAAATACAAGAAGATTCTGACAAGTCAGACTCTCTTGATTATATTTGTGACATTGTACGGTTCAATTACCCTAATTGGCATGTTCATCACTTCTTTGGTTTTTAGGTTGCTTTATTTAGCTGTTGGCCTTTTTTAATGACGTCTCCATTTTTCTTATCACAAAAACAGGGTACCTTTACAAGATAGTGAAAGAATAATTCAATAACACAGAATATGTACCGAGCACCATCATCATGGTCTTTATCTTGATCCTTTCTTGAACCATATTGGTGGTCATCAACACTACTTCGTCCCCAATCACCATCCCTGGGACTATCTCTTCCATGGCGTTCTTCATTATCTCTGCTATAGTGATCCCCATCACGTCTATTTGAGTCTGAATTTCTACCACGGTCATCATCTCTATAGTCATATTCTCTTTCCCTTCCATAACCATTGCTATTCCTATCTTCATCCCTGCTTCCGTAGTGTCCCTCGTTATTATCATCTTCAAAACGGTCTCCATAACCCCCTGCATTAGAATTTGAATATGGCCTATATGCTCCACTCTGAAACCTATCCAGTCATACAAATGCCACAATTGTTGAGCTCAACTATTCTAAATTATAAGGAACTATCCTAATTTTGAATTATACGTAGAAAGAAAATTGGAGATATTTAATAGAGAAAGAAGCAGAAAAAAGATAAAAAATGTTCATATACATCACACTCACTTTTCCCTGTTAGTATTAGCCTTCTGCCTAATTTCACTGATTCTTTCTGGATCATTCACAAGGGCCACAAGACACTGTGACTTCTTTCGAACATTTGCACCTTGATCCCTTCCACTGGAATCAATGTATTGAAAGCTAGACAAGCCCTGTCAGGGGTAAAGAGAATAATATAGAAAAAGCAGAATGACATCCACCAAAAAGCAGAAAACTAAATAAAACATGTAGTTGCAAAGAACTAAGAAACTGAATTACTGATAATTGGTATGCATGATCCTTGACGTCGCCTATTACTCGCTCTGATCCATGAGCCACCAGATACTCCAAGACAGTTAAACCCTGAAACACAATACGTATTATTTTTAAAAAACTGTACCCTCAAAGAAGAAACAGAGAATCGAGATTTCTTTTTCCTTGCATAATCTAATCAAACTTCAAGGACTTCAAGAAAATCATGAAAAAATGACATTTTTTCCCTGTGAAGACAATGAACTTTTGGAAGGTATGTCTGCACATATGTACTCCACTATGCGATGCAAAACAAATCTAACCTTGTACACATGCCGCCAATTTTTTCCAGAGTCATTAACACGCTTCCAGATTACTGCCATGATCATCTGGTACTCATGGCTGCATTAATGTTTAGAGTGAGCTCTCTTCTGGTTCAGGTGGGTGGTAATAATCATTCATGAAACTGTGTCATGCTTCAATCTAGAAGAGAAAAAATGTAATGCTTACAAGTTTTTGCTTGCTTGCGCAATCTCTGCAAGCAGTGTTCCATGAGGGCCCCAAGGCTCATTGCTAGTAGCATCAAGAACCTGAAATGCGGAGAGAGCAATGCTCTTATTGTCAGAGTTAAAACTTTTAAACGATCAGGTATCGCATTTCAAACTCTTTTCAACTACTAGGCACGCTATCATCAGAGAAGAGCTCAAGAAAATCATAAAGGGAGAAATAAAAATAACCTTCTGCTCCAATCGAGGAACTTTAAGCACTGTCTTGTTAACCTCTCTCTTTCTGAAAGAAAAGGAAATACAAAAGCCATTTGAGTAAATATCACAAAAAAGAAGAAGACAAAGATTGGGAAATACCAACACCAAACCTAGACCCTGGAATAAAGTTCTAAGAAAAGAACCACATGCAAGTTTGTTGAGTTTGGTTTTATTTTCTTTTTTTATAATTGTGAATGTTTGGACCAGCTTATGTGCTCCCAGAATTTTCTCAGGGACTCTTACCTGACCCGACTACATTTGGTTGTCAAGAAAAATCGTAAAGAATTAATTCCTAGGTAGATAACCACCTTGGATTAGACCCAAGGTTATTAGAAGAATGGAACACATTTACTATATAAGATAGGTAGCATTGAATCTAAAATTTGTGGAGCCAATTTCGAATACAATTCTTCAATCTTGAAAACGTCAAGCATGTTTGATTAAGAATCTAGTTCATAAGTATTAAGCTGGTTAAAGAATGGTGAGAGAAGCTTCGGTCCATTGGTAGAATGGTCATAGAGCTTTGTTTTCTTTGTCTTCAATATTCTGAAAACTAGTTTCTTATCATAATTTGAAGTAAAACTAGTTTTGAAAACAATTAATAGTATACTATAGTTTAACAAGTATTTGAATTTATTAAAGAACCTATCAGATAGAGCTTTGTCTTCACTATTTTGAAAACTAGTTTCTTATCAATCATATAGGCTTGGTTGTTTTTTTTTAAAATATTACTATTTCTTTTTGGAAATTCAAGAAACAACTATTTCCTACGGCTTCATATTGCACAACTCTTTCCACATATTATCTTCTTTGTTCCTTCTATAACAAATTGAAAAAATAAAAGTTTAAAAACTAATATAGAAATTTTGAACTTAGAAAACCCATCTAAAGTAAAACAACTCTCCCATATAATAGTTGATAATTCATCTTATAAATGGATCATAATGTCAATTTTAGTAACACTACAGTTAATAAAGTGGCTTACGTAAACATTATACTGTGATCAGTTTAACACATTAGTCTTTTGTATCATCTTTAAACATTTACAAATCCCACTAACTACAACAATTAGAAAGTTGGAAAAGCTTATTGAACAGCAAAATAAAATGAAGTTATGTTCATATTGGTAAAGGTTTATAAACCGATAATTTACAGGAGCAGTTAAATCATAAACCAAAAACCACAAACCAAATAGCTTCTACATTTGCAGACTAGAAAATTTCTTTTATTTCCTTTTTCAGGTGCAATAACATTGACGGTGATGAAATCATTTATGAGCATTAAAATGTGGAGTATCACTCACAAATCCCTAACAGTCTGACCAAAGACCTTCTTCATTTTCGATGCCTTGATAGTATTGAAATTAACAGCTCCTTCCAACCAGTTCCACAGAAACTTCAAGTGAAGCTTACCTAAAAATTTCTGGGCTGTTTCAGGAAAAACAAACAATATATATTAGAAATCAAGAAAATGAACCATGAGAGCACAAGTAGTCGGTAAACATCAGCTACACTTCATAGAAATCTCAAAACTATACGTTACACAAATTCCAAATTATAATTATCCGACATCAAACACACCATGGAAGGAAACTTCACCTTCATCCACATTACTAGCTACGTCAGAAATTTCAATCGAGTCAGAAGTAGACATTTAGGCAAAATTCCACATGATTTCCTCAAAACCGAACAACCAAATGCATGACGTATACATATTTGAAAATATACAATGAAATGAACGCTATAAACGCTGGATTCAGCAGTCGAAAGTACAAGAAATTTTGAATCACAAATCACGATCCACATCTCACATTACGAAAAGCATAAATAGATTAATTCGTTTACAGGCGATTGAAAATTACCAAATCAAAGCACCGACAAAAACTAAAGCGCAGATCATTGAATACAATGGCAACTCGATCTTCGATCATCCAAAGCAACAAAAATAAAATTCAAATAAAGAAAAAAAAAAAAACAGACATTTGAATACAATTCAAAATTTGATTTCCGATAATAAATTAACGAAAGATAAGCTGAATCAAGAACAAGGATGCGGATCATAAGAATGAACAAAAAAGATAAAGATAAATGAAGCGCAAGATCTGAAAGAAAATAAGGAAAATCGTACGAAACAGGCGGATCGAAAATGGAAGGAAATGCTTACGCCGGAGATTGAAATGAAAATGGCGGATCTGAAGCTAGTTGGAGAGGAAAGTGGAAGAGGAGAGAACCTTTTCTTCTTCTTTTTTTTTTTTATTGAAATAGTTTTGGAATAATGAAGGCTTTGTCGAAGAAATAACGACGAAAGAGAATGGATGTACGGAGAGACAGCGCATTTTTTACGCACTAAATTAAGTTATTTTATTTAAATAATAATAATACTAAATTGTTGATTAAATTATATAAATTTAATCCCTATACTTTCATGAAATTTAGAGTTTAGTACTATAATTTGAAATTTTAAATTTTATTTCTTATATTTTAAAAAAATATAAAATTTAGTTTTGGTGAGAATATAAAAGTTAGTCCCTATGGTTGGAAGCAATATAACTTAGTCTCCGTGGTTTGATAAAACCTAAAAAATAGTTCATGTTATTTGTAAATCGTAGACGAATTAAGTATGTAATTGTGATGTATGAATTATGTTTTTTTTAAAATAATTACTTATCTCACATTCTTATCATTAAACTCAAAAATAACTAACTTCTACGTATTTTATTCACCAACAATTACAAACGACGGACTATCTTTTAGATTTTATCAAATATTTGGGACTAAATTCCAAATTTTTCAAACCATAGGAACTAAATTGTAGATTTTTCCTAACCATATGGACTAAGTCTAGATTTTGAAATCATAAATACTAAATTCCAGCTTTCATCAAACATTAAATTTATAATTTACCCTAAATTTTTTAACTTGTTTTTTTGTTTTTTTGATGAAATGTGAATAATGGTCAATTTCTATGCTTTATTTACAATAATGATATATATAGCATCTCTATTTTAATTATCAACTTCTTAAAAATATTTCATGCATGACAAAATATTTCAAATTTAATTGGATTGAAATCTATCTATTTCACTTGATTGAAGTTATTAATTTCACGTATCATACCATTTATTAATATTTTATATGAACTCCTAATGTTTTTATTAATTCTATTGTAACTGGGGTGGAAGATTTTTCATACATTTCAAAAAGAAATGATCAAAAAAATTTCATATATAGAAAAGTTTTAAAAATATTTTATATATGGCAAAAAATTAGGTCGGCCATGTAAAATGACTAGAATGCCACCATTATTATCAGTACAATTTTATCAATTTGAGCAATTAACACCTTAAGTTACAAATTAATACACTAATTTACACATTTTAGAGAGATAAAAGAAATATTGAATATTTTTTTGAACAATTTTATTTTTACACAATTGTGCAAATCTCTTAAAATTAAATTAAAGGTATTAATTGCAACACTTTTCAAACTTTAGGGGAGGTGATTGCTCAAATTGAAAGTTTAAGTACTTAATTGTTACAAACACAATATTTTATGGGTAGTTTGTATAATTTTCCCCCAAAAAAATTACATAACATATTTTCATTCATTTTACAAAATTGTCAATTTTATCTCTCTTTTCAATAAACTGATTGAAGTTTATTAACAAACTGAATGAGTCTGTCAACAAACTAATTGAAGCTATCAATTGAACTACTTATTGGAGATTTGATTAAAAACTATCAACTGAAATGATTGAATCGAGAATATTTTGATCATTTTACACAAACGATCTATTTTTTTTATTATACAAAAACTATTTTGAGAACTTTAGTATATATATATATATATATATATTATTATTATTATTATTATTATTATTGTTATTATTTTGCAATATATTAAAAATTCCCTTAATAATTCATATTCATTAAAATAACAAATATAAAAAAGAAAAGTATTTAACAATTTCAAAGAAAAGGGAAATATTGGTTTAAAAGTCAAAGTCATGATATTGCACAATTCAACAACAACCAATCAAGGGCATTTTGGGTAGGTGACCAGTTGTACAAGATGGGATAGGCACAGCTGGTGTATTTTTTTAATCCATTATATTTTTCAAAGATCTTTCCACCATTTAATAAAGAACAAGTTTAAATGGCAACTTTATATAATTAAGTGATCATTTGTAATTTGGTGATTAAGAAGTTTGGAAATATTAAATTCTATTCAACAAACTTATTGAATTAAAATGTCTTGATGACAACAAGTAGTTCATCGACATTAGTATAAAGATCAAGATGTCATAGATTTAATTTTTCTCACTCAAATTGTTATAATCTCAAATAAAAAAGGTCACCCCTTATTACAAAGTAAAAACCACTTGGTTCGATATGGGTTAAAAGGATGGCATGTCAATTTGAAAGTTGGCTAGTTCACGAGTCAATCCCATTGTAGTCGGCTCGACTAGCACTCCCTTTTGGGGTTTGATTTGCTTTGATCTCCAATCATCTATAGTTGTCATCATTGGGCTCAAACTTCTAACTCTTTGGATGTTGAGCTTGTTTATTTAATTGAGCTTTGGGGTGGTGTTTGTTTGAATTTTTATGGAGGAGTAATTTTGAGTGTTTAGTAATAATTCGTTCGTTTGAAGGTTTTAGTAGAGTGTTTAGAAAGAGGTGTATTAATTTTTATTTGTTTGAAGGTTTTAGTAGAGTGTTTATGGAGGAGTTATGAGAAGTGTTTGGTATCTGATATGATCTGACATTTATGAATATTTTTAAATAATTTTTTTTTTTGTAAATATATTTGAATAAATTAGAGAGAATTTTTTTTTTGCAAATTGCGCCACGTACTTTATAGTTGCGCCACGTGGCACTGCAATGGGGGCAGCCTGCCCCCTTAGTCTAGACAAGTTTTGACAAAAAAAAAAAACTCTAAAACTAGTGTTTACCTAAAACTCAAACCCTCTAAATAAAACCATTTATCAAACACCCCTTAGTCTTTAAGGCTGTGTTATTTTTGGTGGAAAATGTCTGATAAACCACTATTCAAAAACTACTCGTTTGTATTTTATAGTAAAGAACTACTTTTAATGACTCATCAAACTTCATATTAAATAAATATATCACTCAATCACTATTAACATCAATCTATATATTAATAAGTAATTAATTATTCAATCAAGTAGCTAATTATTTCAATTATCATTAACTTTTTACTCCTCCCTACACTAAAAACGAACATGGGGATGTTTAGATTGAGTATCTATAGGAGTATTTAGAAGTAGTATTTGCAAAATACTCTTAAAAGTACTACGTTCAAACAGACTTTTGATTGTAACCATTACTTTTAAATATTCAAAATAAATCATCATTCTAAATACTACTCTCAAAGACTACATCCAAACAACCTTTTAACTACAATCATTGCTAATCATTACTTCTGAATACTCAAATTTAAAATCTCATTATAAATATTAATTTTTATTGTAACCACGACTCTAATTCAAAATAAACCTCATTCTAAATATTCTTAAAATCTCAATCCAAACATTTCCTAAGCTTCTTAACTAATAACTCATATCGAATTAATTTTTTTGAGATTACAACAAAAGTGAGGAAATCAAACCTTTAAAATTTTGGTCATTAAATATATATGGATGCTATTAAATATATATTTATGCTATTATTATTATTATTGTTTGACTAATCAACACTACCAATTGAATTTTGATATATGCTATAATCTTCCCATTGAACAAAATGGGTATTAATGGGATGGGACATGTGTTGAAAAAGAATAATACTCAAATTTGATTCACTCCAATCCATGATCAAGCTTCATGAACTTAAATTATTAATTATTCATATAAGCTTAATTTATTAATTATTCATATAAGTTCCATTAAAAAAAAAAAAGGTCAAATTAACATCCACTATTCTTTATTGAAGAGAGAGAAAAAAATACATACTTACACAACTTAAACATAAATGACTTCGATAGGAGTATAACATAGACATTTGGAAATTGTTTTGAAACAGCAGATTTCGATATAAGAATCTAGCTACGCAACTAAAGATAAATGACTAAATAATCAATTAAACGTGATAAACTCAAATCGAGGAATTAGAAAAACACGAAATCAAAACAAGCGAATGCGATCCAAGGTAGATTTGTGTTGAAGTTTTCCATTTTGCATGGTTTCTAAATAATGTTTGTATTTGATGTTGTTGAACAAAGGGGGATTGGTTTGTTGATGAACCAATTCTTGTATAGGGCCAACCACTGTTTCAGGTGATGGCCCAACTGCCATGGCTATTGACATCCTTGTTGCTTTCTTGTTCACCATTGCTTTGTGTAAAACACTCTTGTATTTCCCATTGCTCAAGATCTATATCATAGCACACATATAAATATTTAATGTATATAAATTAACCCGAATTCATTTAAAAATTTTCTCCCAAATTCTTATCCCACGGAATCTCAACCATATTTTAGTAAAAATAAGGGTTACCATAGAAAGACATAATTACTCTCAAATATATAAGAGCAAAATATCTATTTTCAAGATCGAACCATGACGTGAGTGTTGAACTGAATTACCATCAAATAATAAAATCAACGTGTCATTGATCATTTCGATAAGTGGTTATATGTTAGCACAACGAGTAATTGCTAAGTTAAGAGTGATAAGAAGAAGTAATTAAGAATATATATATATATATATATATATATATAGAGAGAGAGAGAGAGAGAGAGAGAGAGAGA
>JBBMEG010000021.1:510533-526865 GCA_037832605.1 Cyclanthera cordifolia
GCACGTGTTATAATAATTTGTATTTTAAATACCGTTTACCATAACTCTTGTTATGGTAATGTGCACCTTATCATAATGACTGTTATAATAACCAACATTCTAAGCATTTATAATAACGCACCGTTTATACGAACTATCCATTTATTATAATACAACCAGTGCTCGAATACACCCCTAGAGTCTTCTGGTCATATTTTGAGCTAGTGGTTCAGGTTGATTTTGATTAAGTTTGTTAACAATGAATTTTGAAATTGTTCTATGCTTAGGTGATCATCCAGAAGATGTTAAAGCTAGGCTCAAATATTGGGCGCAAGCAGTGGCTTGCACTGTTAGATTATGCAGCTAAAGGAACCTGCCAAATCAATAGACTATTATAAATTGGAATTGTTCTAGATCGTTAAAGAAGATGACATGGATCTTCTTCTTCAGCTTGTGCTTTGCAATCCATTTCTACAAACCATCTCCATATGATTTTCCATTTGTGGGCAGAGATGGTTTTTTCTGAGGTTGTCTATGTTTGGTCTGATTTTAATGATGGATGAAGAAAGATGTGAAGGATAGGGAGAAGAGAAGAAGAAAATGTCCAGGTTTGAGATCTTCCATTGGACTGATGAATCTAATTCATTTATTTGGGGGTTTAAGTTATTAATAAGTTGTAATAAGTAGAACATTGAGAAATAAGCATTATATTTCTCCCAAAATTTGGTTGCTCCTCTTATTATGTTTACTGTTATGTTAACTTGGTGGTTTTCCAATTCCAATCTTAGTTAGTTTAGTGGCTTTTATGCAGTGGCGAGAGCCCCATCAAAGCTTCATCACCATCTTTTTGCTTCACACCTCTGCACATGCTGAGGTAACTAACCTAACTGAAAAATAATACCATGATGGTTCTTTTGATGTTCCATTTTTTGGTCCTGTCTTATATTGTTGGCTTCTAGAGTGCTAACCAATGCCAAATTGTGCTAACTATTTGTGTTCAGTCCACAAATAATATGGCTGGATGAATACCGGTTTGCTTGACTGGAGAGGTGCTGGAGAACTGTCTACTTTGTCTGGGCTTATGATTGTTTTGCAATCTTGAACTTGGAGGCATTTCTTAGTTTAGTATTGTGAATGATGGTTTCCTGTAATGGAATGACTAGTAAAAGATCAATCTATCTGTTCTGACTTGTGTTTCTTGCAAATTAGTTTTTGAGAATAATTATGAGGTGTTTTGTATTGTTTAGGCTGGTTTTGAGCAACCTCATTCATACCTTTTGTAATGTTGAAATTGACAATACTTTGTGTGTTGGTTGAGCTATGTGATACTCTCTATTTCATTGTTGAACACATTGTCTCTTTAATGATAAGCTGCTCTCACCCTATTTAACATACAAAAGAAAAGCAATGAAGACAACCTGTTAATAACTATATTTTAATTGAATATTTATTCAGAAATACACAAACAACTTTCAAAGCAATTTTTGTTTTGTCATAGGAAAGATGATTATGTTTGAAGGGGTTGTGTTGGTGGAAGGTATAAAGGAATAATTCCTTGGATAATTCTCCTTTTAGGATCATTACCAAGAAGAAATCTTTGAATGGAGACAACTTATCAAAGCCATGGTCTTCTTTGGATTGCTCAATTTTTCTTCAAACAAATTTCTTCCATGAAAATAATTTTAAATCTTGGGTGGAATTAAGTTATTTGTAATTAGAATGACAAAGCATTAAGAATACAAATATGCACTTCCAATTTTATTTGAAATTATCTTTCAGGGGTGATTGGATTCAAAGGAGAGGAAATGGGGAGAGCAAACACTTGTTTGTTTTTAATATATCATAATTCTTTTAAACTCTTTCTCGGTCTCTCCTCAATTTCTCTCAAACATCCCATCAAACTTCAAATCAAATTTTATATCAAATTTAATCTAAAACGAACGCATTTTCTCATAAAATACAAATCTCAATTACACTTTATATTAAATTAAATTTAAAATAAACATCTTCTTCCCTAATACACAAATTTCAATAAATTTTTTTACTACCTTTCGTCACTATAACACAAATTCCCAAACAAATACTTCATATATCAAATTTACTCAATTTCCTCTTCTTCCTCAATTTCATCTCTAACTCTCCTATCAACTTCAAAATTCAATCAACCCCGTTATTGTGTAATGTTTTAGTCTCTATTATATATTTATTCAAATTTAAATTATAAATTTTAAAATTATAAAGACTAATTCTAACATAAATCAGATGATACAAATAAATTAGAGACTAATATTAGGACTGTTTTTCTTTGACAGAATAATATTAGGACTACTTACTCGAGGGAAAAATAGAAATAGCAATATTAATGATTAGTGGGAAAAAAGAAGGAAAAAAGGGGAAATTAAATAGAAAAGTGAAAAAAGGAAAAACGAAGTCAAGGACTCAAGAACAGGAGAGGAGCCCATTGTGCTGTTTGGTTTCTTCCAGTCATCTTTGGATGAGCAAAATGGCATTTCCTCTGCTCAAATTTGAAGTTTCTGAACCTTAGGACGAAGTTCACACCCTTCCTAACACTCCGAAGCTTCAGAAGGCGTCGACGATGGCCACCGCCGGAATCGGTATTTCGCGCCCTTTCACTCTGTTGCTCTTTGTAATTAACCTACTTTTTAATTCCATCACCGGCGGCGGTGTCTATGCCGATAATGGCGTGTTCAGCGTCAAATACAAGTATGCCGGACAGGAGCGATCTCTTAGTACCCTTAAGGCGCACGACATCAACCGTCAGCTTCGATTTCTTGCGGGCGTCGATATCCCCCTCGGTGGCTCTGGACGTCCTGATGCCGTCGGGTTAGTGGCATCGCTTTTGAATTTT
Organism: Cyclanthera cordifolia; assembly: GCA_037832605.1. Classification (NCBI taxonomy): domain Eukaryota; kingdom Viridiplantae; phylum Streptophyta; class Magnoliopsida; order Cucurbitales; family Cucurbitaceae; genus Cyclanthera; species Cyclanthera cordifolia. Next base: position 513,382 of record JBBMEG010000021.1, read on the forward strand.
ATTCGGTATTGTATTTTATGATTGTGTTGTGGTGTTAATCGAAGGGTTCACTTCGTTTCTAGGCTTTACTATGCCAAAATTGGAATTGGAACTCCGCCTAAGGACTATTATGTTCAAGTTGATACAGGGAGTGACATTGTGTGGGTGAATTGTATTCAGTGTAGGGAGTGTCCGCGCAAGAGCTCTCTCGGGGTATTGTTTCAGTCACTGTCTTGTTTATTTTCAGCATGTTGCCTTACATTTTGGTTGATGTTGCTTAGGGGTTAATTGGAGTATTTTTCCTTTGGCATCAGATGGAACTCACGCCTTATGATTTAGAGAAATCCAGTTCTGGGAAATTGGTTTCTTGTGATGAACAATTTTGCTTGGAGGTGAATGGGGGGCCACTTTCAGGTTGCATTACTAATATGTCCTGTCCATATCTCCAAATATATGGTGATGGGAGCTCGACTGCTGGATACTTTGTCAAGGACTACGTACAATATGATCGGGTTTCTGGAGATCTTGAGACTACGGCTGCTAATGGAAGCATCAAGTTTGGGTGGGTTGTTTTAAACTTGTTTTATTGTAAACAACAATTGGGGGTGGGGGGATTCAATTTCATCACCTCTCGGTCAAGGGCACACACTTATGCTGGTTGCTATTACTCTTGTTGTCAATACTTTATAGTTATAGTCTGTAAAGATAAATAAGCTATATTTATATAGAGTTCACTGTGCATGATGTATCGGTATCCTCTTGAACTTCACCCAAAGTAAAACTTCAAAGAATAGGATTTTCTTTACGTAGAGAAAAATAGTTCTAGAATATCTGTCCAAGGAGAGTCTAACTGTCCGTGTTCCCACTAGTTGAGTTCTAAGCACGGTGTTCAGTCATAGTTCCCTAATGTCTCATTAGTTAACTCTATTTGATCATCATGTTGAGGTTGACAAGTTCTATAACTCTATCTCAACAGCGTGGCAGCTTTTCATAAACTGGCTTGAGATTTTTGTAGCCAATCGATCACAATCAAAGCTTTTAGAATTCTGAATCTCAACCTATGCTAGTCAACAATTTTCTTACATAACAGATTGGCTACATCATGTAGAAGGCCATTAGGTTTCTGCAAGGAATAATTAATTGTGTTGTTTTTACTAAATTTATCTAGAGTGACTAAAGTGAAAGCTGTGACTTCAATTGCAATTATCAGTGACTAAGAGATGCCAATTGCTTTGTAGCTTTTGTCAACATTGGCCTTCCGAGGTCATCCTCCTGTCCAGTTAATTTTATAGTCGTATCACTCACCAATTTTATTTAAATTATTTGGTTCTTATGAATTCTAAGTGTTTTTTTTATGAACTATTTTTTTTTTCATTACTTTTGGTAGATGTGGTGCCAGACAGTCTGGGGATCTAGGCTCGTCTGGTGAAGAAGCACTTGATGGGATACTTGGTTTTGGAAAATCAAATTCATCTATTATTTCACAACTAGCCTCCTCGAGAAAAGTGAAGAAGGTGTTTGCTCATTGCTTGGATGGAATAAATGGGGGTGGTATCTTTGCGATGGGGCATGTTGTGCAGCCAAAAGTTAACATGACTCCATTGGTACCAAATCAGTACGTAATTTTCTTTAATAATTATTAATTGTTACTTTTACAGCTTCACTAATCTTTTGGTTTTCATTTTTCCCCTATCTGTAGAGTTTTGTTGGTTTAGGTGGTCCTTGCATTGAGTTGTTGGATTTAGTTCTCCGAGTTTTAAATATCAAAATCTATGTAAAATGTTTCATTCTCTTCTTTTTTTATATTGGCTAACTTGCGTGTACCTCGACTATTCTCATGAACAATCACTTGACCCTACTAGCCAACAAGAGTGTAGTTCAAGTGACATGATGTAATTCTAGTAACCAAGAGATTAACATGTTCAAATCTCTCCACCCTTAAATGTTGTTCACTAAAAAAAATTATTTAACCCTACTATAATTGGTTGTCAAGGTAACTCATAGAAAATTCATTTTTTGATAGGTGATTTGTGGCCACCATGAATTGAATTCATAATCTCCAAGTACTTTATTGTGTCCTAATGAGGTATAATAGCTATTTAATTTGAAAAAATGTTATCGCAAACACAAAACTATTTAGTAAAGTCGATGATTAGATATATTTTATTGCTATAATTTATTTTTTTATTTTTTTTGTTTTTGTTTTTGAGTGATTTCTACTATTTAATAAATATATGAATGTTGACTTTTTATGATTTAGAACTATAACCTTTTGCTCTACTTGTGACTTCTATTGATATCATATCATGATAACCTTTCTTTATAATTTATGTGTTTTTATCTTTTATTGATATCCTGTACTTAAAAATTTAGGCCACATTACAATGTCAATATGACGGGAGTACAAGTTGGTCATGTCATGTTAAATATTTCTGCTGATGTATTTGAGGCGGGAGACAGAAAAGGGACAATCATTGATAGTGGTACAACTTTGGCATATCTTCCAGAATTGATTTATGAGCCGTTAGTGACCATGGTACTTGATAATTTCAGAGCTCTGCTCGTTGCAGAACTTTATTACAAATGTTAAATGATCATATTTGATCCTGCTGATTTTGTTCTTATAGATTTTCTCAAGGCAACATAATTTGGAAGTTCAAACCATTCATGGTGAATATAAATGTTTTCAGTATTCAGAACGGTATGGAGCATTCTGAATTTGTTTACTTGTTATTTATATGTTCTTTTCGTCAAATTCTGGTTTTTTGTTAATCTGGTCAAAACAGAAGATTTTCTCATCGGCAAAGTTTCTTGTAATCGTTAATCTTTTGTAACTTTTTCACTTATCAATGAAAAGTTCTTGTTTCCTATAAAAAAGATTTGCTTGATTGGCTTAAATTTTATAAACAAAAATCCAATAGAAGTAAGAGAGTGTAGTTTTTTTCCTGGCCAGTTTTACATGGTATAGTAAAATCCAAGATTATTTTCAGCTATTTTCTTCCTTGGTGTTGTGCCTACAGTAGTGTGTTCTTTGTCAACAACAAATGGATCTTAATCCTCTGTTGTGGGTTGCTAGTTTGCTTTACTCCCTCTGGATTCGGTGTTTTAGATTGATTTGTTTTGTTGTGATGAGTAATAGAGATTGCCGATCTTTGTTTGAGGAGATTGGTATGAACTCAGCGTTCTGTGATAAGGAGAATGTGTATTAAGAGAAACAATAGAAAACTGTTTAAGGGGTGGAGAGGTCTTTAGGACAGGTATGAGAGAGGTGATATTTACAGCCTCTTTGTGGGCATTCATTTGTTGGAGTTTTTATCCACTTAATATTATTCTTTTGGAATGGAGTCTGTTCTTGTAGGCTGTTGTGGTTTTTTTGTGGGCTTATTTTCTTTTGTATGCCATTGTGCACTCTTTCCTTTCTCTCAATGAATCTTGGTTTCCTTTTAGAAAAATAGTGGCGTTCTTATTTGACCTAGAAACTAAATAAGCAAGATAGATCTCTACTTGTAATTCCAGTGTGGACTGATCCATTGGTAGCGTGCTTTTGAACAAATTGTCTTCTTAATGCTGTATTCACTTTTGTCCTATTGTAGTGATCTTTTGTTGCTCCTTAGGCTTGGATTTTTGCTCCTGTTGTATATTTCCATATCGATTTGTTTTTCTTACGACTCAACTAGCAAATCTAGATTTTTTTTTCCCTGAACAAACTATCAGTCCAAAAAAATCTGATGAAAAGAAAAAAATTAATGCAAAAAATCGGATAGGCAATCTGTTGAACTGTGTTAAATCATTAGTCAATCCACAAACTCAAGTTTATTGGTTGGAGTAGATTTAATTAGGGATGAAACAAGTTCATAGATGTTTGAACACATAACCTCATTACTAATCTAACCCAAAACCTTAAACTTATAGGTTGGGACTAGTTTTATTATACCAGCCAACACGGTCTTTTCCGCATGTGCCATATTTTTTTGGGAAAAGTTTGTCTGATAACATTGGTACTCTGTTCTTAAGTGTCAGTAAATATGTTATATCCACGTTCTTTCGTCAAGATAGATATTGAAAGTTCCAGTAGTTATGTATAGTGTTTGACCTGTCTATATATGGCGCAAGCTTTCATTTAGTATATTTTTCTTTTTTCTTGCAGTGTCGATGATGGATTTCCTCCGGTAATTTTCCATTTCGAGAATTCACTCTTGTTGAAGGTTTATCCTCATGAGTATCTGTTCCAATATGTAAGTAATGCTGGAATTGCGATTGTGTATTCACTAATCCTTGAGCTTGCTGCAAAAACGGGTGGTTTTTTAAATTTCAACGTATAACTTTAGGCTGCCGCTGCCCTTGATAATTGCTCAGGTCCACAGTACTTCTAGTTTCAGAATTTGTATTAACGTTATAGGAAATAGCATCCAACCTGATTGTAGTGTTTGTAGACTGCAGTCTTTCTTTATCTTAGCACTTTTTGACGCTGTTTTAATCAATTTGTGGTTCGTCCTAATCTCTCATGAGATTTTAAATTGGGTTATCATATGCACTTTTTGACTGAAACATCGTGATGATTTGAACCAAAATAATTTACATTTTTTTTTCGTTTTGAACAACCCAAATAATTTACTTTGTTTAGCTTATCATACGTTTTGAAATTTCTGGTTATTTCTTTCCTTGGAGTAAATGAATGTGTTGGTTTACTAAAATAGACTAATACAGGAGGGCTTGTGGTGTATTGGTTGGCAAAACAGCGGTATGCAATCGAGGGACAGGATGAACATTACCCTCTTTGGAGGTAAACTCCTAAATTTATCAGTGTGAACATTAATTCATGTTTTAACATTCTAACTCACCTGCTATTGGCAAGAAACCTCGCGAACGTTTTACTGTATTGATAATCCCTCATCTTCCCTTTGATTGTACAAGTTGTTTATTCAGGCAGCGTGCTATTGAGAGCTCATGATTACTGAAAACTTTATGGGTTAAACATCGTGCATTTGAAAAAAAGGAAAAGAAACGAGTGCTGTTTCGTAAAATTAAAAAAAAAAAAACTTAGTGCTGGTTGAATGATATAGCAAGCTTTTTTCTGTTGGTATGACGAATGACAAGCAGATATTTCATTTATTTTTAGAATATTACAATTAAAACAAGAGGTGGGGGATTTAAACCTACTATATATAGGGAAAATAATTAAATGCCTTGACTAGTTGATTCTTAGGATGACAAAGTTCATATTTCTATTGGGTCCAGGCCCATCCTCCCCTTTGTAGGAGAAACGTGAAAAAGTATGTTGAACTTCTACTGGATATCACGTATGATGGGAAGAAATGAATTATTCAGTCATAACATTTGACCTTGGAAATAAAATGGAATCGAGAAGAAGCATAACCACTAACCATCACCATCCATTTACTAATACTTTTTGTGATCATCTTTAGATCTCATTTGCTTTGACTTACAATTTTTTTTTTCTTTTTTTAATTGAATAATGGAAGAGATAACCATTATGGGTTGACTTAGTGGTCAAATGGAAATTGGAGAATCCAAAAGTTATGGATTCAATTCATGGTGGTCACTCACCTAAAAATTAATGTTTTATGGATTTTCTTAACCTCCAAATTTGGTAGGGTTTGGCTGGTTGATTCATAAGAACAATGAAGGTGAGCATGAGCTACCTCCGAGATTTTTTCTCTAAAATACAAATTTCTATAAAGAGTGTGTGAAAAAAAAAACGATAATAGACTGAAGGTAACCTTTAAAGTCATTAAGGAGTAAAAACATAGTATGAGACTAAAGGAAAGCAATCCAGCTAAAACGAATGTCTTCAAAAGAAATTCCCTGGAAAGACTTTGACAAAGAACGCCACTAAAAAGATTTTAAACGTGCTGCATCATAACAATCCTCCCATAGGGTGCTTCTTTTCTTGAAAAATTCTTTGTTCTTTCGTCTTTTCAACCAAAGCTCAGATAGAATTTCCTTAACGACATTAGATCAGATTAATTTGGTGAATTCAAAGCCAAATTAATCTGATAAACATTACCCAGCAAATGTGATGACTTATCTTTAATTTTTTGTACTATATTTTGCATCTAAGTGAATCGTGTTTCAACTCTTGTCCTTACTGACTAGTGAATGGTTTTCAGTCCTTTCATGTATGTGTAAGTTTAGCTGCGTAAAGCTGATGGCTGCTCTAATTTTCTTTGTTTTCGTTTTCCTATCTTCTAGGCCTTCATTTATATATTTTTTGCTTGCACAGATCTAGTGCTTTCAAATAAGCTAGTTTTATACGACCTTGAAAACCAGACAATCGGGTGGGCCGAATACAACTGTGAGTACAAATTTTTTGCTTCATTGTTTTTGAAATTATCTCTGAATGTCAGTACATGTTTTTCTGCCCTAACTTCCGTGTTGGTTTTTCACGTATATATTGCTATATTGTTACACTAATGCTTATTTTACATCTTCATACAAGTTTCATATCTCATTTAAAAAAAAAAAAAAAAAAGAGTTTACAAATTCTATTATGGATGGGCCTCACAATTTTTTTATGATAGTCTTTATATATTTAAAGGCTAGCGTAAAAAAATTGTCCAACCAATCATATCTCATATTTATAGTTGATTTTCAGGTTCCTCAAGCATCAAAGTGAAAGATGAACGAACTGGAACCGTTCATTTAGTTGGTTCACATTATATCTCTTCAGCCTACAGGTTGAATACCAAATTGGCTGTGATATTGCTATTCATAATCTTGCTGACTCACTGGTCAGATCATTTTAAATGCTTCAGCTAACACAAAATACCAACCAGCCCTAGAGGTAATATTTTTAGATTGACAGAATTAAGTATAGAGAAATTCTTGAAATTTAACTGTAGATGTTGAACTGATCATAGTTGTGTATAATGAAGAGAGAGAAAGAAAGAGGGGAAAAAGGAAAAAAAAAAACAGTCTCTCTTTCAAAGTTGCTGCTTCTAGGAAATTTCTTTCCCATGGAGATTCTGAAATATATCATCTCTGTTTGTTTTGTGGTAGATTTGTAAAGTGAGGCCACTTTTGAAAAATTGAGGAGCTTATATCTGCAAAAAGATTTGCAGACCCTTATAATTTTTTTTTTCTTTAAGGAAAATTATCATTTTTCTCTATAAATTTTAAAAATATTTTCACATTTTATCTTTGATTATATTAAAATTATTAATAGGATCAATTTTGATTAATACCAACTTTAAATTTATTATAAGGGTTCATTTTAAGTTTTGAGAAAGTTGAACAAACTATTCATAAGGTATGAAATTTGTAACAGTTACACTCTTAAACTAGTGATTTGATCAATTACATTTTTGAGGTTAGATAAATGTAATCCCTAATCCCTACTAGAGATGTCCATTTTCTCAAGGGATCGTGCCCGTGGAGACCCGCCCCGACTGGGACGAAGAATTCCTATTTAGGTGATGAATGACGGCGTGAGCGGGGGAAAAAAGTTCAGGCAAGTTAAATGGGGAAGGGGACAAGAAATTTATTCACATCCTCGTTTCCTCGATCCTCGTCATGTTTACATTATTTTTCAATTAAAAATTATTTTTATTTTCTCTTTTATATCAATTTAATCTTTATGTATATTTTTTGTTTGTAGAAATATTTAGTCAAATGTATATTTACTTTAATAATTAAATATCTAATAAAAAGCCAACTATTTGAATATTATCAAAAAAATAATTGTGAAAATTAAGATTAAAAAAAAAAACGATGGGGACAGAAAGTCATTCCCAGACTTTGCCCCTAGACATAAATAATTAATCAGCACCAAAAGCCATTGTGTCATTTATCATTTGTCTGAAAAAAAAATTGAATTGTAAATGCACAAAAAATAGGGCAAATCATTTTTGAAAAATGCAGGTAAAATGATAAATGAATAATGAGTCAGAACAGAATGGACAATATATGAGATGGGTAGATGAAGTGATATTTGGCTCCATTCATTATCTGAAATTTTACAAGTTACCCTTTTTTTTTCCTTAGAAATCTTACAAGTTAATTTCCTGTCTGTCTAGTGTTTAAAAAAAAAAATGATAACTTTTTTTTTTTCATTACAATAATTGAGGATGGAAGATTTGAATCCCTGATCAAGTTTTTTGACGTTCACTCATGCCGTTGAGTTACTGCTCTTTTGGATTTTTTTTACACTTGATGTCAACGGTAATAATGCAAACAGTTTTAGACAATAATATAATCCATCCTAAATTATAAACTTGATCACTATGGTTGAGGAAAGTTGAGAGTTTGATTCTCATGATTTAAATTTTAGATTTTAGTCTATGTAATTTCGAGAAATCTTCAATTTAGATTTTATGATTTGAAAATTTAAAATTTAGCCCATAAGACTTATAAAATCTAATTTTTTTTGTTCTCTCCCCCCTTAAAACACTACTCTGTAAACCAATACTTCATATTTTTAAATCATTTAATTTCTTCTCGACTTCTTCCTCTCCTCCCATCAACCCAAAATCCAATCACTACTGAAATGGATACCCGCATGATTGTATTAGCTTTATCTATTTCACAGCCTTAATATTAGAAAATGAGTTTATAAATTCAAAAATGAAAAAAAAAAAATCTAAATTAGTTTCTCCAAACAAAAACAAATGAACTTAAGTATCCATCACTCATTAGGATAAGAGAGAGAGAGAGAACCAGAAGAAAACCAATGCAATAGGGAAAATTTGACATCGAAATATCGCGAATGAAAAATTTGGTTGTTTGTCATTGATGTTCTCCAGGACGAAGAACAATTTCTAGGAACTGCAGCTTTTTTTCTCGCAACTCCCGCTGTTTCCCAGTAAATCGATAAGCGCATTCAGGCGAAGTGCTTTTTGAAGATCTTATTGATGCTTTTGCGCTTTATTCTGTTCTTTCGTTTTGTACTTCTCAGAAATTACTCAATGCCGACGGTTGGTTTTCGTTTCGTTTCATCGTCGTGGTTATTTCAACGCCTTCGATAGGGTTTTGAACACTTCTGTTTTCTGCTTTTTTACGAATGTTTTTGTTCGTCGGAAGAAATTCGAGTTTAATCCGCGTGTTATTCGTTTTTTTGTTATGCAGTTCTGCTGAATTGCGTCGATGCGATTGTTTTCATTGGTGATGAATCTTTGTCTATTTGCTACATCGGCAGGTTTCATGTAGCGAATTTAACTATTCGCTCTGGCGTTTTACTTCTTTATTTTTTGGAAAAAGCGCTGCTGATTTGGTTTGAGGAATCCGGAAGTGTTAGTAGACGATTCTATTGGTTTGGTGGTTAGAATTTATTGCAATCATCAATTGAAAGGTTCACGACGGCGTCGACGGTGGAATTGCGTGGTTCTGAGAGTTTTGTTGGTCTGGAGTGCTTTATAACTGTTGTTAAGGCCCTCGGAATGGGAGCTTGCCTCTTTGGGGACCGCAACAATAATCGCTCGATCGCTTATTCTGAGGTCGCTTCCACTTCTCTTGACGATGGCGTTGTCACCCGAAGGAGCTCCAAGAAGAAGATTACGAGGAAGGGTTCTTCTCCCTCTAATGATTCTTCAAGGGAGATGTCGCTTCATCGAGTTCCTGGCCGGATGATTTCGAATGGATCAACTGATCATGCGACGCTTTTCACTAGACAAGGCAAGAAAGGCATCAATCAGGACGCTATGATTGTCTGGGAGGTCAGTTCTTTCTTTCAAAATTTTCTGGTAATTTGCCGTCATTGCATGTGAATTTTGATGCTGCATATTTTTTCTGTTGTATGTTAAAATATCCATGTCGTGTAGAGTATTTCTGCTTTTTTTTTTTTTTGAGTTCAATAACCATTAGAGTTAAGAATTTGAACTTTATATGACCACCTTTGGGCACACACTTATGCCGGTTATTTGAAAAGTTCTTTGTGTTTAGTAACTAGACATTTCAGGTATGTGGATTTGGTTGAACATGTTCTTTTTGAACGAGGAATAGCTGGAAGAGTTAGGTGTAACATGTATGTATACCATCTTTTTAGTTTTTCATGGTTATTATTTAAGGATTAGTCTTGACATACCACTTTCCAAAAAAAAAAAAGAAAAAAAAAGAAGAGTATTTTTTGGTTTTCTTCCTGCGCCGCACCCTTAATTGTGATCAAATTTGTGGCAATGCGGTTCGTTTTTTCAAAGGAGTTAATGTGTTTTTTTTCTCTTCTAGTATATTTTTTTAAGAATAAGAAACATTTTCATTCATTAATGAAAAATAACAAGTTAAACTCCAAGCACCTAAAAGTGATAACTCTATCAAAGACCTTAAGTTAAGAGATTAAAAAAATGATAAAACAACAAAGACCAAAAGAACAATTCTACACTCCTATAATGCTGAAAGAATCATATCTAGAAAGTGATCATATGAGTATATTTTTTTAACCTATTTTGATTATCAGGTATTAAGTTTTACAATGTTGCTATCATTGTAAAAGAGATTGCATTTAGGGAGTAAGAAATGAACCGGCAATGCAAGTTAAACTTGTAGAATATATATAATCTGTTTATAACTACATCTTTTACTTTTGAGATTTTATTTTTCTGCATTTATTTTTCATATAATTTTTGTCGCCTCTAAATAATGGTCTCTCTTTTTTAGAATTTTGGTTCAAAAAATAATTCAATATTTTGCGGGATCTTTGATGGACACGGTCCCTTTGGCCATATGGTTGCAAAGAAAATCAGAGATTCTCTTCCTCTAAAACTGTGTGCTCAGTTGGAATTGGATGCAACCGGTAAGGAAGGGCAAAATGACCGAGTCTCTCCACCAACACTGATTAACAAGGACTCTGGAACCTCTCATTGTGATCTTGATCTTCAGGGAAATTACAAGGACACTTATGCCATGTTGAAAGAGTCTTTTCTAAAGGCTTTTAAGGTGGTGGACAAGGAGCTTAAACTACATCCATATATAGATTGCCATGCTAGCGGTACAACAACAGTTGCTTTGGTGAAACAGGTGCTAATTTACATCTCGTCATTTTCATTACTGTTAAGAAGTGCAGTGAATAGTCCACTGGCTTGAAAGGAATAATAGAGTCTTTTAAGACAGATATTCCACACGAGAGCGTACCATGGATAGAATCACTTCTACTGTTGTAACCTGGATTACGCGATCCCCTCTGTTCTACAATTATAGTTTTGATACTCTATTTTATAACTGGAGATCTCTATTGTAAACATGGGGAACATATCTTTTGTTATTACTAAATTTCATCATTAATGATATTGTTTCATATCCAAAAGAAGTGCAGTGAATATCATATGGTTTGATATTTTTCTCATCTTTTGAGAAATAGGGTCGGGATCTTATCATTGGAAATGTTGGGGACTCAAGGGCAGTATTAGGTACCAGAGATAATTCCAACTCGCTCGTTGCAGTTCAGTTGACTGTGGACCTCAAGCCAAACCTTCCAAGTATGCCTTTACTCTTCGTATGCTATATTGATTTTTGGAACTTTGATTCCTCCTCTGAATATGGAAACAAAGTGGTTACATTGACATATGGTTTTATACCATGACCTGTACTCATTGAAGCCTAACCCTTTTCTTTTTTCCCGCTTGTGAGTTTGCTGATTATATGATTGGTACAGTAACTTCTAAAACGGAGGTAAATGATGGATGGACACTGTATGATTTATTTGTAAGCATCTAGTGGATAAAAGATGAAAGCCCCCAGCATCAAGGAAACCATAGATTTTCTTTGCTCTGTCTTGAGCCTGTTTTTTCCCAATTCTTGCATTGTTATGGCTTGAGCCTGTTTGCAAAAAAAAAAAAAAAAAAAAAAGAGAGAAAAAAAGAAAAAGAAAAGACCAACATAAAGCAGGTTTATGATTTTCTAAGTTCCATAAAACCTGTAGGTTTTTTTCTTATCTTTTCTTTGTTTCGGTATAATGGAATGTCAATCATCATAAATACCTTTTGCTACTAATGATTTAGGATCCCACATTGAAAATTCTTGTTAGAGTATTGCTTGTTTGTGTGGATATAACTTTTTTATTCTTCCTTTGACAGGGGAAGCTGAAAGGATCAGACTTTGCAAAGGAAGAATCTTTGCTCTTCAAAATGAGCCTCAAATTTTTCGGGTTTGGCTTCCCAACCGTGATTCTCCAGGTCTTGCTATGGCCAGAGCCTTTGGAGATTTCTGTTTAAAAGACTATGGCTTGATAGCTGTTCCTGACGTTTCTTGTTATCATCTTACTGAGAAAGATGAATTTGTGGTGCTGGCTACAGATGGAGTAAGATGTCTAACCCATTAACACTGTGTCGATATTTTGATCATTTGCAGATTTTCATTAATCATTGACGGCTCTCACAGGTTTGGGATGTTCTCTCAAATGAAGAAGTTGTGGCGATTGTTGCATCTTCTCCGAGATTCACTTCAGCTTGTAAGCTTGTGGAGTTAGCTAATCGAGCATGGAGATTTAAGTACCCTACTGCCAAGGTGGATGATTGTGCTGTAGTCTGCCTGTATCTGGACTCTAATGAAGAGTGCTAGAGTGGCAGCTAAAGAGAACTACGTCCAAACTAGTACGAGTGTCTAAAGAGTTAAAAGTTGAGTCTCGACTTGCTTTGGTCGCAACTCTCAAAACCTTTGATTGGGTGCTTCAGGTGAGTTTTGGAAACCAAGGGAATTGTTGTTCTTATTTATTTTTGCCATATTCTTTAAATCATTGGTTGATATATATACATACATGTATATTTCCTTCTTCTCTTTGTATAGTGTTGGGGAAGAATTCTGTTTGGCTTCTCTCCTTTTTATTGAAGAGATTCGGTGGAAGCCTTGTTGATATATATACATACATATATATATATATGTTTTTTTTTATAGAGAGAGAGGAAAATGTGAAGTGTACCTGTTGTACTCCCTCTTTTTTTTTTTTTTGAAAAGTTTTAGTGATTTACATTTTCTTTTTTAATTAATTTACATTTGTTTTCTGAAAGAAGTAGAAGAAAAAAGATGCCAGGTCAAAACTCGGGAATAAAAAACTGTGTTCTCGATATCGATGACATCCAAACCGCGACAAAATTGAATTTGTTGCCGACATCAAATTCTAAGTACTTTATAATTTTGACAATTTTTATTATTTTTAATCTATTTCAATAGTTGAACTTTAATTTATATTTTGATAGGTAACTATTATAGAATAGTGTAGTTGTCTTGTGGTGCTTTTTAATTAATGGTTGTTACCTATCTAAAAATTAATTTTTACGAATTTTAAATCTAAATGTTATAGAGTCAGTTTATCATGTCCGGTGATATCAGTCTGAGATCTATTCATTTGTTAAAAAAAGTACTATACATGGATTGTACTTTTTATACCGACCTAAAACAATAACTAAAATACAAATCAGTTAGAACTAATTACAAAACTACCTGATACAGCACAAATACATATGTATATCTAATAAAACTGCTTAAATTTAAGATCATTTCAACTTTCATGCCTGCATATGTAGCTTAATTTGTATTATATTTTATTTTTTGAGTTATTT
>JBBMEG010000021.1:531873-555762 GCA_037832605.1 Cyclanthera cordifolia
ATATATATATACATATTATAAGACATAAGATAATATTTACTTAGTGAACAAAATATAATGTCTCATTTATGTATGTAAGGATATTTAATATATCAAAGTATTAAACTACTACTTCAATATAATATTGTAATACAAACTTCAATAAAATTATAGTGAAACAGTATTTATATAAAACTCAAGTATTATGCCACTATTAATATTTAATATAGTACAAATAAATGAAAAATGGAATAGATACTAACGTACCCAACAAAAAAAAAAAAAAAACTAACTAATATTGAATCAATACGTATTTTATTTAAAAAATAAAAATTAATATGTATTATTACGAAATCATGAATAATAATTAGGTAAATATGATTTTGATTTTTTTTTTTTTACAACAAAGTGAAAAAAATCGATTAATATGGAAGTTTTGGTTTTGATTTTGCAAAGAAATAACGGCCACCAATTTGATCTTGAAAATCGATATTTGTAATCTTCTTCCTTAATTTGTTCTTTAAAAAAACCCCATCCACCCTCACTTCGACCCCTAACAAAGAATTGCATCTTGTTTGAGTTCTATGTAAAATTCTACAACTACATGGAACCGATTTATTCACCCGTCCATTTTTTGATTGAGTATCTCTTTCTCAATTTCTATCCAAGGTCTTTCTTTGTCTAGCTTCAGGTTTATATATATACTAAGTTTGTTTCCTTTAGTGTTTGATGAAAGTGAAATTAAAATCTCTAGCAATAAATTACTATGAAAAAATGGATTAAAAATTCTTCAAATTAAGAGATATGATAGTATGCTTGTCTGTTTAGGTGAAATCTCAGTATCAGTTAAGATAGTAAAATAAAATTCTTAATTTTTATATACAATTGATCTTGTTTTTAGTTTTATAGTCTAGATCGTAATGGTATTAAATTTTATAATTACATTTGTCTATGTTTTTGAAGTGGCATTTTTTATAAGTTCCTCATCAAATTAGAATCCCAACCTCTGCATTCGACGCAACCAAATCTTCTTCCCGACAAATCATCTTAACGTTTGCACTGCTATGATTTGAGGTTGCCATTTTGATTGAATCCTATGCCATCCCCCAAATTTATTGAATCAATCGTCCAAATGATAGAACATAGTAAACCTCAAAATTGACAAAACAATCATTGACATTAAGCCAGATCCTGAAAAATGCATAAAATAATAATTCTGGCCTGCCTTTGATTTCAGTACTCTGGAAAATTCAAGAAAATATAGGGTAACCTCTTGACCACAAATAGGGAACAGACAAAAATAGGAACTTCCGTTCCCTGTACCTAACCACTCACCCTTCACAAAATCCAAATATAAAAGATAATATTTTACAATTAAAATCACTTATGGAACTAAACCTTAGACTTTCAATAGAGGACACCTTGGGGGCTCCTCAAGCCCTAACAAATAAGGCCACACCATGGGGGCAAGCATATGTCGCCATAATTATTTACACCCTTTGAGAATAATTACAAAACAAGTACTACAAAACAATTACAAAAAACAAGTCTTAGGTTCCATTATGGCTTCCGGGGTTTATTTTTTGAAACCGAGAAACCGAAACGTTGCTCCACTATATCCAAGGAAATCACGTCCGTCCCTAGATCAGGCACCAAAAGACATCGAAAAAATGGAGACACAGAAGATGTCAAATTAATGTCACAAGAATCTTAACATTATAGTTGTATTAGATTACTGTAAATGACTAAATGGCACAAAATTTATCACCCAAAGCAACAATCACACATGAGAAACTTGGCATTATAATTACAAAAAACGTGCGGACTATCACACTAATTACATGCTTGGTACTGAAATCTAATGATGATTTCTACATAAGCCGTCCTGTCAAACAACAAAACGTAAGCCGTTGTGAAACTGAATCTCAAATAATTGCCCCATGTCAAGAGAGAAATAAACAGATCAAACTAAAACTTAAGTTTTTACTATTAAATGACTCACATCTATGAACAATATAGAGAAACCAAAATTTATTTATCAAATATTTGACTATTCTACATTTGGAAGTAAAAAAATATTGGTATTCTAAAGAAACATGTCAAATGTCGCTTGATCCTACATTTGGAAGTAAAAAATATTGGTATAAAAATATTTCCTAGATAGATGAGCGGTAGCCACAATGAATGGAACTTATACGACCTTCCCTAACTATTTGACCAATGATGGTAACTAAAAAAACTATTCAGAACAACAGAGGCAACATAAACAACTGATGATTGTATAAGTATTAATAGGTTTGAAGATGCAATCATGTATAGACAAACACAATTCCACAACAAACAGTTAAATGAACGGAAATCCTTCCCACCATAAGTCAGTCATGAGTAACTACCTACGCATTGTTTTAAACCTAAACTTCAACAAGAAAAAGTACACAACTCTAGCATATAACTACTAAAAACTAGTTAACAACTAAACACTAAATAGTTGGATCGGCATAAATCAACAAGTACACAAAAGGGGCCACCAAAGATAGAGCTTAACTCGAGTCCTGCACTGAATCTTCATGAAGTTATTTTTCTCAAAATTTGACAAAGACATCAGAAAATGTCTATACTGACTGCTGAACACGATAAGAACAAAACTCACCCCGCCTAACTGGTATCAGATTTATCCAGAGCTGAAACAGAAAGTAATGATAGTGTAAAAGGGAAGCTAGACAAAATTGCGCATCAACAATAAAAAAACAAAACACATTGATGAATAGAGAGTATACTATTGTAATTAAGAAGCTTCTCAATAAGGTCAACATGAGTCATGAAATGTAACGAAACTTTAAAAAAATTTAACAAAATTTTAAACGAAATAAGCATGTAATCTTACCTTTCGAAAGACTGGTAGCGGATTCTGGTGAAAGAGGGTTTAGGGCGGCGAAGATGAGTTTTTGGAGAGAAGGGAAGAAAAAACGGTGGAAAAGAGAAGAAATCGAGGGTTTGGCATTCTGTAATTTGGGGCTAAGGCGACGGAATTTAGATCCGTCGCCTTTAATCTGGTCGCAGCGAATTCGTTGTAGTATAATCACCGTGAAAATTGGAAGTTATTTAATTATGACTCTGTTGGAAAAGGAAAAATAAATAATTGGAAGACAAAGATGGTGGAATGAAAATTAAAAAAATAATTACCTAAATCATTCACCATGACAATATGGTATTAATGTAATACAAAATAACGGAAATCAAAGTAATTGAATGAGAAAATCAAGGACAATTTTGAGGGTTTTTATTTGATGTTAATAAATTTAATAATATAAAAATATATTTCCAATTACTTTTAAATTTGGATACTTTTCTAAATATATTTCAAAACTTGAATATCAATCATAATTACTCGGTTACATTTATATTGTTTTTAAAAATATATTAAGAATATTTTTTTAAAATGTATTTGTAATTTTGTTGTGTGTGAAGTATTTTTAAAGATATTTTACATTTATATTGATTTTATGAATATTCTAAGAATAATTTTTGAGGTGTTTTTTTTTTTAGATCTCTTTAATTTACATTTAAAATGAATAAAAACCCATGAAAATATTTTTTAAACAAATAAAAACACAAATGATGTTGTATAAATATTAAGTTTTATCTCAATAAATATCATTTTAAACTTATTTAGTTAGTGAGTAAATTTATACATTTAAAAGTGTGATCACTTTTGAATTTCAAAAATTAAAATATTAAAAATAGATTTTTAATAAAACAAAATATCAAAATGATATTATAACCTAAAAAAAAAAAAGAAGTTTTTTTACTAAATTATTTGAATGAGACATGAATAATAAAACCTTAAATTATTTAGTAATTATAATGAGGTATGGTAATAAAACCTCATCTTAAAAAAAAGATGAAGATTAGATGTGTAATCAATTTTTTTAAACCGGTAAGTTTTAATAATAGTTGCGTTTGTTTTTTATAGAAAACGAAGTGAGAAGGATAAAAAGAATTAATAATGGTCGAATATTTAATGTAATATTAATGAATTAGTTAATTATTTATTTGAGATTGATTGAAGTTAATAATAATAATTAATTATAGGTTTGTTAAAAATGGAATGATTTTTATAGACAGTTTAATGAATAGTTAAAGAGTATACTACCAGCCTAAACGTTACGCGTGATCTCTCTCTCTCTCCGGGTTGGAGAGTTTAAAAGCCAAGAGACGATTCTGAATCTCTGTTCTTCAACAGTATCTTCCTCTGTTTGTTTTGAATTTTTGTTGCTGTGCTGAGGCGTTGGATCTAGTCTACCAGTCTTGCCGTCGGTGGAATTCTGTTGGATATAATTCTCCATTGAATTCTCAGCTCCAGAGGCATCTAGATCAGGTGGTTTTATGATTTCCTTTCTTGATTTAACGACTTGCAATCATTGGAGCTGAATTTGAGTTTATACTCTTACCTATTGAGATCTAGCTACTCGATTCTCTTCTGGGATACCTGTTGAGATCTTGCTGCATTGGTTTGATGTGGATATATGAAATTCTTTTTTTTGTTTTCTTTGAAACCGTTGAGTAATGGGTCTTTTGATAAGATCTGTGTGAATTTTGTTTCGTGTTTGTTGGATCTACTAAGGCTTGAAGTTTGTTTTTGTTCTTATCCTTTTAACTGGTTGGGCAGGATTTTCGGTTTTTTACAACCGTTTTCAATGTTGGGATGAGGATTAGACTCCATGCTGATCGGATTGTTTTGAATGCTGGAGTTATTACTATGAATGTTTTGCGTGGTTTCTGTAGTCAATTGTTAATGATTATCCTCGAATTGACAAAGATTGTGTCAATAAGCGGAACATGGTCTTCGTTTCGCTAAAACTTACATCATGCGTTGTACAATGTTGTTCCTCTGATCTCAACATGCACTATCGTAACGTAATGTATATAGCCGATCTTAAAATAAGAAACACGACGTTCATCAGTTCACTGTTTTTGTATTTGTTGGAGATATTTTTAGGTCTCTTAGATTTCATTTCATTATCCAGGGTTGGCCGTGCCTTTTGATTTGGAGTCAGTCTGAGCAAGCAGTAGATTTGCAGTAGGCCAATGAAGAACGGACCAGTAGAATGCAGTGTTTGTCACTCCAATCTGCTTTCCCCCACTTCGAAAGGTATATCGAGGGCATATGATCGACATAAGAACAGAATATCATCTAAGCAACGAGCCTCGAACACCCTCTTGGTTGTTGGCGACTGTATCTTGGTTGGTTTCCAGGTGATCGTCATCTCTGAACTAATCACTTGATTTATTTTTCAATGTAGTTTGCGCTTTTCTTAATTGAATTCTAAGTAAAATGTAATCATGCCAAACATTGTCCTTTTGTTTTCTCCTTTGCTTTCTTAAATGGGTTGTGGAACAAATTATTGTTGCGTGCTCATTTTGTAATGGACTGAATCCGACTTTACTGTTTACTACTGGATAACTACCCTTCACATTACGGATGGCATTCAACACTGCAAAGCCTACTAATTACTATTATTCCTTAAGCTCAATTGGACCAACAAGACACAGCAACATTTTTGTTCTGTCTTTTTTTCATACGTGCTTGTCCTTTTGTTGGTCCAATTTGTTGCCATTGTTCACTACTGCTCTCTTCCATTTTTTTTTTTGTTATCATTGCTGCTCAGCAACTTGCCCTAATGATGTACGTGTACTTTTCTTGTAACATGTGAAACTGTTACAATCATTAGCCAATAGCAATTATGTCATGTAATTACTATTGGATTACTACCACTATTGCCTCTTTATAATGGTAATTAATTATCTCTGTGTCCCAGAATTCAGCAAGTCTTGATCTTTATGCGTAATCATCTGTTTTTGTCAAACCATAGAAAGAACACGCTAGATGATAATATCTTGTTTATAGTATTCAAGTATGAGATATTAGTGAACGCCGAAGGACCATGAGGTCACGGGTTCAAATCTCCCACCCCCAATTGTTGTAATCTCAAAAAAATGTATTCTAAGTATGAGATATTTTACAATATAATGGAATATTACGCACTTATGTAAAAATGATTTTTTTTTTTTTGATAATAAACCAAACTTTGATTGTGAAACAAATATGAAAGAACATACTAACAAAATGGCATAGAAAAAAAAAAAAAATCCAAAAAGGGAGGTCTACCTGATTAAAAAACCCACTTTTAGTATTATCTCATATTAGAAAAGTGAGGAAATATCCTAGTGTTTATAAGATAAGTGGATTACTCCTCGTATTGCCAATTGATTTTGAGATGGATGTCCACATATTCTAATATGGTATTCAGAGCTCATAAACCCAACAGAGTTTTTGGTCTAATAAAAATAAAATTGAGATCCGATTCAAGATTGGTGACCCAAAAGAGGCACCATCTTGAGGGTTTATTATCCCACATTGGAAAAGTGAGGAATTATCCTAACGTTTATAAGATAGGTGTGTTACTCGTCCTATTGACTATTGGTTTTGAAATGAATGTCCACACATTCTAATATACCTAACAAAACATACTCCAACCAAGTAAAATACTTCCTAGACAATTATTACAAAAAGAACAGAGGTTGAAGAGAAATGTAGAATTTAATGAGTATTCTCATCTTCAGTCGGTCATTCCACCTTTCTAAAAATTCTGTTGTTTTTCAATCTCCAAAGGCAGCACAAAATGACACACTCAAGTTTGCTACATAATAGTTCCTTTCGTTTGGAAGGGAGAGGAAATAATCAATTCCATATAATTTCAATGCAATCTTCCCGTCTAGGTAACACAAAACCAAATTCTTGAAAGAACTCTATTCCGCACTTTCAAAGCCATCACACAACCCCAAAGAAGACGATCTTTGTAAAAATGTTCATGGTTATTGCACATAAAACCGTATAATCAGGTGCTTCCCGTACCCCCAATGTGAATTTTTCTTTTCTTGTTTCTTGGTATTTGGACTTGTTGATAACTAATTGTTTACAAAGGTTAAGTTGTCAAGTGATCTAACCTTGTTTTTAAATATCTAACATCGTTTCATTTTCCTTGCCAGCCTATTTTGGTTTATATGTCCAAGGTGGATGGGAAGTTCATGTTCAGCCCGATTAGTGTCAACTTTTTGACAGAAATTACAAAGGTTCTCTTTGCTGTTGTTATGCTGATAATCCAGGTACTTATTGTCTTGGAAACTGGAAATTTATCGACAGATATGTTTGTCTTCAATTATATGTGAACAGCTTTGCGCCTGTAATTATCAGAACCTGTTCATGTTAGTTTATACATTTGCTAATTCTGTGTGCAATTTATTTCTTTCAATATGGTAGGTGATTAGAAAAACAAAGGTGTCTCTTTCAGTTTAAATTCTCGAATGAAAGTTATTCTTTTGACAAAAAAGAAATACACAAGTGACTTGTAAACTTTTCTGCTTGTTTGAATGTTTGCGTGGAAGGGAGTAGGCAAGGGGTAGATTTTATATTTTATAATCCTTTTTTAATATTTTATTTTGTTTGAATAGAGTCTCGGTTTACACTCATTTCGACTAGTCTCTTTCTTGTTATTTTTTTTTCTCATATACCCCATGCCACTTGATAGCCAACTCATGGTGGTTGAAATAGGTGAGCTGATACCACAAATCCTGTTGATTAAGGGTTTTTTTTTTGAATTCAACAACAACGGTAAGAGGGGGATCTAAACCCATTACCTCTTTGTTACAGGGCATACGCGATGCCACTGAAGTTATGCTCCTTTTGGCTCCTTTTGATTAAGTTTTGAATCATATAATATTTAAAGTTGAATTTATTTTAAAGAAAGAAGTAATTTTTATGGAATCATTTAGTTTAAAAGATAGATTTAATACCATCAAATATAGATGTTGTTTGTATGGTTTTATTAAAAAAAAAGAAGAAATGCAGCCTTTTCTTAATTTAGCCTGAAAGTGAGATGCAATAGTTGTTTATTGTTTTAGAAACAGACCACCACTAATTGTTTTCTTTCCCAATAACTATACTTCTCAAATTATAGTTGGTTTCAGTATAACTTTGGAATTTGTAGATATGTTGTGTTTTTCATTTAAACTCTCGTGAAACTTCCAATTGAATTTTTTGATTGAATTGCTTCCGAACGGACCCTATGGCTTATGTATCTGACTTAATACTAACACTTACAATGAATTCTGCAGTCTAGACATCAGAAAGTTGGGGAAAAGCCTCTTCTCTCATTATCAACACTTATGCAGGTTACTTTTCTCACATGACTATTTATCTAATCAATTATCAGTAGTTATTGAATTTAATCTTTATGCTTGAATTTTTTTTTTGAAGTAAAACATTTTAGATTTACATGAAATGAGAGATTTTGTCATTATCAGTGGGGTAGGGAGTTTGGAGGAACTTATTTCACCAAAATTCAGATAGAATCCAATTGCTGACTATTATTTGCCACTTAGATTTATTACACTGCAATGCAATATCCTATTTTTTTGATAACCGGGAGTCAAAGCTTCGCTCCACTACATACGTTGGTCATCCACTCGACCCCAAGGCTTTAATAACGGGACTATCCCTTGGGGGCAACATCCAATGTGATTATTTATTTTCTTAAAAGAAAAACATAATTGTATGAAGTAAATGAAAAGATATACAACCCAACAGTTAAAATGGAATCTCAACCAATATCAAAGGGAAAAGCTAAACTAACAAACAGTATAATGGATAATAAGAAACTAAGGATAAATAGGAAACTATTTGTCATAGGTGTCCATAGGAAGATGTTGAACGTTGACGAAGGCCAAACCTTTCTTCATTTTAGTTCCACACCCCTAAAGATTCTTTGGTTTGTCTTGAACCAAACCTTTCAAGATATAACTACAAATGACATCCTCGGAAATCTTATCAATTGGGCTTGGGCTTCTCTAAGCTGAGGGTTGGGAATTTAAATGTTGGTTGAACTTAGTTTGCCTTTTGAGGCTTTTGGATTCCCTAGATCATTTAATCTGATTACATGTGCTAGCTATCTCTTTCAAGGACAGTCGCTTCATTTCTATTTGATACTTGGAGTGTAGTACTTTTTTTTTGAGTTCAAGAACAATTGAGGGAGGGAGATTTGAACCCATTATCTCTTGGTCATAAGCATCTTTATGCTAGTCGAGCTATGTTCTTGTGGCACTTGGAGTGTAGTATTTGAATGTTAACTTAAGTTTTTCTAGAGAGTGTTCTATTGTTTCATTTTTCTATTTTTTTTTCTTTAGTTCTGAGGCTTTCTCTAGATACAATTCCAATATCATATTGTTTTCTTTTGCAGGCAGCACGTAACAATGTGCTTCTTGCTGTGCCAGCATTTCTCTATGCAATCAATAATTACCTGAAGTTTATCATGCAGGTCTTCTGTTCATATTTATTAAATAAATGTATTCTCTTTAACCGGATACATCTTGGAATTACTTTTCATTGTTAGATTATATTATGCATACATAACTAACCATGTTGCTCCCTATGCAGCTATATTTCAGCCCTGCAACTGTAAAGATGCTTAGCAATCTAAAGGTATTTTGTGAATCAGATGGCGACTCTCTTCTGATGCGCTAATGCTCCCATCTTACTTAAAAGGTTCTCAGTTTCATGTACATTAATTTGGTTTTCATAACCATCATGAGTTCACCTAATGGTTAAAGAAAGATCTTGTAAATCATAAATTGCTTAGAGGTTATGAGTTCAATCTATGATGACTCCCTACATACTACCTTGAAATTAATTTTCCACGAGTTATCTTGACAACCAAATATAGTAGTCAGATAGTTGTGGTGCGTGTCTGATATAAAAAAGATTTGGTTCTTGTACATAGGGCTGACAAGTCTAATTGAGGAATCTCTAATTCGTCCTTCTCTTAACCTTAAAGCATAAACATCTCTCATGGTTTTCCAAGAATAATATTTGGATTGATTGGGTATGTTCAGGTTTTGGTGATTGCCGTCTTGCTAAAGATAATTATGAGGCGCCGATTTTCTGTAATTCAGGTTAGTATATATATATATTTTGCCATTTTTGCTTGCTCAAGGTGTTATGTAACTGTGATATGAACTATTACAATGGATAGTAGTTAAATATCAGAAGTGTACGCACTGGTTCCAATATGAAATCCAGTTATTCATGGAATAATGTTATGCGTATATTTATAAATCAAATTTATAGAAGTATTTAGCTTTGGTTATTTATTAGTTATTACTATATATTTGTTTGATTTTTCTGTCTGGTATTAGTATTATTACCTTTTGGTTGGCACACCTCAATTAAAACTTCATCCGATTTGAGAAGCCCTTGGCATAGTATATCTAAAGCATGGAGGAAAATGATCAATTTGCTAAAATGCAGCTTTGAGATGGTCATATACTGGTCGGATATTTGGGTTTCTGGTGTCCCTCTAAAGGACACTTTCCCTTGACTTTTTAATATATCCATTGAAAAGAATAGATCAGTCGCATCATTATGGGATAAAAACACCAAATCTTGGTGCTTTCCTTTCAGAAGATTGGTTTCAGATGAACAAGCAGGAGATTTTAATAATTTGCTCACTGTTATTTCCAGAACTTCTCCTTCTTCGGCAGCAGATAAAAAGATTTGGGCTTTGGATTCAAGCGGAAAGTTCTCAGTGAAATCTCTTGTTCATTACCTGGATAAATCTGCTATGATTGATCCAATTTTGTACAAGCATTTGTGGAAAATGAAATGCCCGAAGAAAGTCTCAATTCTTTCATGGATCGTTTTGTTCGGCAGTATCAATTCGGCTTACAAAATTCAAATGAAGCTTCCTTCTTCAATCTTATCTCCTTCAATATGTCCACTATGCTCTCAAGCTGCCGAAACATCTTCTCACCTTCTTTTCCTTGCAAAATTTCAAGCTCTTGTTGGTTCGGGTCTTCTCAAATGATTGTCGGTCTAATGCTCTTTGCCTCATTCTTGGTCCAAGAATGTCCAAAAAAGTCAGGATTCTTTGGACAAATGCGACTAAATCATTAATATATGAATTGTGGTGGGAACATAATCAGCGTATTTTTTAAGATACTAAGCTTCCATGGTCTGCCAGATTTGATCAAGCAATTCTCAAAGCCTCATACTGGAGTTCTTGCACCAAAGCTTTCTGATCTTACTCAGACACATGATATTGCAATAAATTGGAAAGCATTCTTGTAGTTTGTTTATTTTGTCATTGTAGTTCTTTTTGTTGATCCCTTTTGGGATTATTTTCCGTCGTTTCTTATTGTTTCTTGTTATCTTGTACTTCTTTCTTTTCACATTCTGAAAAGTTTGTGTCTTTTTCAAAAAAAAGTATTATTATTATTACTAGGTTTTTAACAATAAACCTTAATCTTCAAAAGTTAGATATAATATTTTCTTTAAATTATGAAAATATACATGAAAAAGAAAGAAAAGGGTGGTTAGAGAGCATTGAGCTCTAGGAGCTCGCAAAAAGAGAGCTCTCTATTCACATTAATCACAGATTCACAAAAGGGGAGTAATTACATTTTGGAAGGGTCATGGAACACCTCAATCTTGTCTCAAGATTTCGGTAGATTTAACTCTAGGAAATTTTCACTTCCATTGCTGAGAATTGTCATAATTTTCTTTCCTATCATTTTCTAATAAATCAGCAACAATGACTGTTTTAGGAAGCAATTCACCCAAGATTGAAAAAAATGGCAACTAAGGGTTGCTCAAGAAATGATTATTTTCAACATTCCATAAATGGTGGATAAAACCCTACCTTATGTGCCCTAAGAATTGCATGCTTACCCATTAGGAGAAAAGTGCAATTGATTAAATCTTTTCCGATGTCATTCAGTCTGAGTTTTTCCAAGGCAAGCATCTGAAGGAAGAATAACTTTCTCTACAACCTCTTTCTTCCCTATTCTTTGGCACAAATAAGGAAAGAGGGGTATGAGATACTTGGTGATTTGCAAGAAAATTTGTACCAGGTGTCTAAGTTACCTTTTTTTTAGGGCGATGGAAGGGTGGATGTCTCTGTTTAGTTCAACAATACCATCATGAACTACTCCTTTTAGTAAAGTTTTCAAAGGTTCCAACTCCTTAGTTTGATCCTTATGCTTGAAGTTGGAGTTTCTTTTTTTTTTATATATATAGGAAACAAAATAATTTTGTTATTAAGTGAGAGTTCACAAAGAACCTATCGAAATGAATGATAATATACAAGATGTAAGGAGAATAGGGAGAGAGAGGTTGGGGGAGATGAATCCAACAATATGTGCCAAATTACAGAGGCATATCCATGTGAATAAATTATATTTAAAAGTTTAACACCAAAGTAAGGGAGAAAAATCTCAATAGCGAGATAGATACTAGGTGGAGGCTTGCGTATAGATGTTGTCGAAGAAAACTACAGGTGAATTTCATGAGTAAATGCCCCTCCAATCAAAAATTGATAAGATTTTTCAAGAACACTCGTTGAAGAAATAAGCTCAAGGGTTGTCGAAGAAGAATCAACACTAGATTATTTGATAAAGAAAGAAGATAAGCGGTTTGTCAATGGTTATGGTAGAGGAAGATGCAGAGATAGAGAGAAATGGTGCGTAGGTGATCAAGCAACGATGATGTCGAAGAGAAACACTTCGAGTAAATTTGCAAAGGGAGGTGGTAAACAGAGAGTGAACAAACTACAAAACTACACTTCACTTATGGGATTAGGATTCAGGCTCGCGGAAGGGGTGGAGAAAGAGCGACATTACGTCATGTCACGGATGGAGTGTGAAGAGGCCTCGTACTGGGGGATGAGATAGAGAGAAAAGTTCCTTCTCCCCGACACTAGAAGAGGAAAGAGAGCAACAGGGTGAGGATAGTTTGCAGAGAAATAAAGGTTATAATGCCCTTGAGATCTGTCGCTGAAGGTTCAAGAAGGCGAGCGGAGAAAGAGGAACGCATGAAAATGGAGAAAGGGTTGGTGCCCGAGTCGATTTGCTAGTTGAGAGGTCTTTCCTTATCCCCAACCTCGAAGGAATAGGAAAGAAATGTGCCTTGCTATGATTTCTTGTACAGAGAGTATTTAGGGAGATGATTATTTTTTGAGAGAGCAGATAAGTAGAAGTTTCCATAAATAGATTTTGTTTACCACCTGTGAATGGCTGAGGACTTTTACTGTCCTTTACATTAAAAAGTCATTGTTCCTTTTGACTCTCACTGAGGATCAGCTGTGTCATTGAGATTCCCTCTCATGAGTTCATAGCTATTTTTCCAATAGCGTCTAATTCTTCTGCCTTTGAGTTCAAAGTCCGATCCTCTGCTCTCTGGAGGGAGTACTTCTGCTGCCCTTTACATTAGAATGTCATTACTCCTTTTGACTGTACTGAGGACTATCTATGTCATAGAGATTAAACTCAAAGTTACTCCAAGTGGGATCATAAATAAACCAGAGAGAGTAGGCAGACTGGATGAAACGTACAAATAAGTGTGAGATTCACCCATTAGTTAAGGTAACATTTTTTCACGGACTCAACTCAGAATGCCTTTTGTTCACCATGAAATCCTGAAAAGCTTTGTATTTAGGACTCTTACTAAGTGACTTAACATTTTAAGAAGATAATTCCCTTATATGCATTTGAGAGGCTTTAGCATCCATCTCTGTATTCCCATAACATATCTGTGGCTATATATATATATATATATATAGAACATCTTACATTCTATGTTAACTAGAGCAAAAAATAACCCCAAATGTCTGTTTTATTTATGTAAAGACTTTAATCTCCATCTTGATTTTCTATTGAGGAAAGCGTGGAAGGTAGTGGAACTGATATCCTTTTCTTTTCCAGTGGGAAGCACTTGCTTTGTTGCTTATTGGGATCAGTGTAAATCAGTTGCGGTCTTTACCTCAAGGTACCACCGCTATGGGTCTCTCAGTTTCTATGGGCGCATATGTCTACACGTTGATTTTTGTAAGTGGATCTTGTCTTCCAACTTTAGTCAAACTCAAACTGGTTCTTCTCCATTGATTTCTAAATATTTGAAGGAACTTGAATCTTTTTTACAGGTTACTGTTCCATCTCTAGCTTCTGTATACAACGAATATGCTTTGAAGAGTCAGTATGATACTAGCATTTATCTCCAGGTAACATTATCATTGTTGTGTTAGATTGAGTCTAGAGAAAAGGTGTATAGGGATGTTTGAATAGATAGTTTCCCGTTTCATTTGTTTTCTATTTAGAAAAAGTAAGACTAGTTGTCTTCTACATTTTTGTACCTTGTCTTCAAACCGCAAATATGGCAGACAAGCTATTCTTATGTTTTGAAGGTAAAGATCATATCTATAGTTGAGGACAGACTTTGTCAATAACCATTTCCATTAGTTTAGAATTTTGGGATAATGGATGTGAGATGTTGAGTGGCAATTCCTTATCTCTAAGCTTAGGTATATATAATGTATCTCTTAGAGTTCATTACATCTGCTTACTCAATAGCTCGTAGTACCTATTACCTGCCTTCTAAATGGTAGATCTTTTTGCTTACTCAATAGTTAGTACCTCTTACCTGTCTTCTGCTTACTCGTTAGTACCTCTTACCTGTCTTCTAAATGGTAGATTTTTTTTATTGAATTGCAGAATTTGTTTTTATACGGATATGGTGCAATGTTCAACTTCCTGGGAATATTAGGAACAGTTATTATGAAAGGTAAGAGTAAGACATAAATCTCTAATTTACTAACTCTCCAAACAAATAAATAAGATTTTGTGTGGTTTCTTCAAAAAGATTCATCTTTCGGGCCTTTGATTTTTTTCCCTGCTTTTTTTTTTCTTTGTGATTTGAGATGTTTATAATATTCTTTTTTTATCTGAATAAAAGTTTGGTTGTTTATTACGAAGTTTTTGTTTATGGTTCCATATGTGATTATGATCTTCAAATATCACACTTGGTATTTTGGCCCTTTATTATTAACTTAGCACTCTTACTGCCCACTAAATTTTCTTCAGATTTGATATTTTTGAATGAATTAAATATGTTCGGCTTATTTGGAATATTATTTTTATCAAAGGCGGCCAGTTATGTTAATTTCCAGCCTTTTCAAGATGTCTTTAATTTTGGCTGCCTTCATTGTGAATGTACTAGCTCAATGGCAGTTTAGAGCTGAGCTGCATTTTGGATTTCTATGTATTTCAGGTCCTAGCAGCTTTGATATCTTGCAAGGTCATTCGAAAGCCACAATGCTGCTAATTGTTAATAATGCAGCCCAAGGAATCCTATCCTCTTTCTTCTTCAAATATGCAGGTAAACTTGAACTTTTATAGGTTTTCGTAAATTTTATAAATTAAAGCCTGCATTTTTCTTCTAACAATAAACTGCTATAATATCATAAATTGGCTAGACACTTTTAGTCATGGAATAGTATCACGCGATTGATTGCCCTTATATTCTTTCATTTTTCTCCATGAAAGCTCAACTCTTTATAAAAGAAATACTCGTCTGATTTCGGCTTTGTTTCTTGCAGATACAATTCTGAAGAAATACTCCTCAACGGTTGCCACTATCTTTACGGGCATAGCGTCTGCTGTAATGTTCGGTCATACTTTGACTATGAACTTTGTCTTGGGAATATCCATAGTTTTCATCTCTATGCATCAGGTACTTCAAGGAGGGGATGGCATGAACAAGGCTAAATATGCTACCAAAACATAATTTCCGGCCACTAATTCATGATATTGTGTTTCAGTTCTTCTCAGCCCTCTCAAAAGTCAAAGATGAGCAGAATGGGATGGCAGAAATGGTGGATGTGAATAATCAGAGGTAAGAATTCATGAATCGATTTCATGTGATTTCTTTCATGGGTTTATATTATATTTAAGGTTAAACTACCATCTTAACACTTGTACTTCAATTTTTGTTTCATTTTGGTTCATGAACTTTTAAGTGTCTAATTTTAGTCCATGTATTTCAAAAATAATTAAAATTGGTTCTAGGAGAAATTCAAAGTTACTATTAATCTAAATTGGTTAAATAAAATTTAAAAGTGCAAATAAATTTAAACAAGCGTAGACAAAATTTGTACGATGAAGAAGGCAATTAAAAAGATTAACAGAAATTTACTATGTGGAACAATTTTAAGTTTTTTTTCTTTCAAGTATATGGACTAAAATTGGATATATAAAAGTTTAAGAATCAAAATGGAACAAAACTCAAAGTATTAGGACCAGAATGATATTTTAACCTATTTCAGCTTTATGGTTGACCTCAGTTCCTTTGCTTTGAAAACGGCTAAAAATATTTGATCTCTGAGGAGGATTGTCATTCGAGATAGACTTTAAAAAAAAAACATTCAAGATGGAATTTTATGTGAACGTTGCTAATTTTTCTTTTTGGATATTAAATTTTTTGAGTTTTGTTTTTTCAGGTCAAAGGGTTCCTTCATAAATATGACAGTAGGAGCAAATGAAGAGGTGTGAATTTGACTCGTCTTCAGATCTTGTTTGCAGGATACTCTATGAAAACCCCTTAAAGCACGCACTTGACAACATTTTGTTTGTTTGCTTGCAGGCCAGTCATCTTGTTGAATCTGACGAGAGAAAGCCACTTCTTCCAACCTAAAAGTTTTTCTGGACAAGGTATATTATATCGATGCTTTATTTTTCTCTTTCTTTTCCTAAGAACTTTTATTATTATTATTATTATTTTGATATTCGTGAGTATTTAGGCCAGTTTACGCGCATCTCGACTCGTTTTTTGGAACATAATGCTCTACCCTACTACATTTGAATGTCAAAGAAATCCATAAAAAAATAATTTCTAGGCCGATCACCAAAGTTCTCTTGACTACTGGCCAACCCATGATGGTTAACAACTTTTAATTATTACTAAACTCTTTAAGTTACTGTTAGTTGACAAGCTTTTGGGTTGATTGGTTTAACAGTTACCATTAAAGGGGCTTCAAATTTACCTGATAGTCTCATCATTTATTGATTCACAAAGAAATCAAACTGAATTTATTGTCTTTGGTGTTCGTGATCAATCTAACCTGACCATGATTAAATCAAAATGCTTAATATGACCTTTTGGCTGATTAAGGTTGAAATTTGAAAACTTGGCTTTTCTTGGAGCAAAAATGAACTCTTATTTGAATATTAAGAGACCATTTGATCTACACCGATCCACCCTTGGAACATGCATTGATTTCTCAATTCAAGGATACAAATAGGATATGCTATTTCCATTGTAATGCACAGGACGTAATGGCTTAGTAGCTTGAACACACACACACACACAAAATATACATTGTGAAATTTTATTTGTAGTTATCTCGATTTTTCTGTTTATTTAATAAAGGTTATTCTTTAGGCGTCTTGAGTTTTCTTCTAAATTTCATATTTTCAATGACATTTTTTATTTCCTCCACTTTACTTTGACATTGAATCACATAATCAATATCGGCAGCAGGATTTCGTAGAAAGTTTTGCCTGGATAATTAGACTACAAGAATATTGGCAGCGACACGTCTCGACCTTTATCAATAAAATTGTTTCGATAAGGGTGTCCTCCAAGGTTGCCAATATACACATTCCTCAGGTTGGTTTGGACAGGAAATTTTTGTTGCTACAGAATAGATAAGATAATAATATGGGGGCATTGTCATACCAAGGTCTATACAGCCCTACCTACATTTCAAGTTTGTGGTTTTAGTAGCCTGTATTATTATTATTCTTTACCCCATACTGATTACCTAATAATTATTGTCTATTTCCTTCCCATATCTCAATTTTTTATGTTTCCTTCTCCCATTGAAAATGTTGTGCTACAATTCAGATATCATGGCAAATATATACTCATTTGTCTTATACATATAACTGAAATGTTTATATTGGAGATATGTTTTCTTTGTTTGAAAGTTGCCATCATGCTTGTTTAATATAAGGAATAATATCTGTTATTGAGAATGGATCAATTTTTTATTTCTGGTAACTTTTTTGACTCTGTCTTTTATCTTATCAACAGCTAGAGTTGTGTTTGTGTTTACGTGATTACGAGGGAATGAGAATACGAAAATTAATATAGGAGAACACCTATCTATGTGGGTTAAAGTAATAGTTCTGAAAATTGTTACTCGTGTTTGAAGGGTAAGAAATGACTAAGAGAGAAACCATTATCAATATTTGATGTGCATCAAATGATTGTGTAGAACAAAATGAGAATGAATATTGTTTATGAGAGTGAATAATGATTACGGAGGAATTCGAATAGTGTTTATGGAAGAATGAATATTGTTTATGAGAGTGAATAATGATTACGGAGGAATTTGAATAGTGTTTATGGAAGAATGATGGTTGGGACTTTAACATGAGTAAGAGAATTATTCTCAATCCCTGATGGATCACAATATTTTTTATATTTATTTATCTATTTTCAAACCTCAACCCTTAAATTGTCGATTTATATCATCAATAATTATACTCCAAAGACTCAAACTTTATTTTTTTTCACTGTTGGAGGATAAATATTTTGTGAATGGGTTATATTGAATAATATATTAAACAAAATAATAACAACTATTACCATAAAGAAAATTAATAAATGGTTTATTTATTATATCCAAAAGAATTTGAGAATCCATAACAACGGCATAGATATATTAAAAAAAGTAAATAAAAAAGAAGTATACTGCAGGCATTTTGTATCTACAAGTGGGACAATAATGGCTATTCTTCAACCATTTCCTAATGCAATGGCCATGAAAAACATGCAAGCAAGGCATTTTTAGTATGGAACTCGTCGTTTCTATGAATTCTTCAAAACAAATTACACATGAATCTTCCTTACTTTCAATCTCTTCAAGTTTCCCTCTCTTTAGCATCGTATTGATGGTGTTTTTGTGAGCCGGAACCATTCCATGTTTTCTCATCGCCCATCGTTGATTTGAAAACGTCTTTTATACTCGTCAATTTTAGAGTAATCGTGAAAGGAACAACTTTGTCATACATATTCTAATCATTTTCTCGAATTTCAATCCAATTAACTCTTATTGCATTTGCTATCCTCTTACCATCAGCGCAAGGGCCTAAGTATGTGAATAGTTGTGACAAGTTCACTCCAAATGCTTCAATATTGGCACGGTCCAAGATATCGATAGGAAATTGAAGAATTTCGTAAGGAAGCTGTTGCTTTTTGTGTCGTGTTTGTGATGTTATAACATTGTTTTGGGCTACATGATTGTGAAACATTTGATTTGGACTATAAATTTGAAGTTCAATTCTTCTGACTGATTGAGGAGCTGTTCAAATTTTATTTACAAAGTTTTGACTTGGATCTTCAAATTATATAATTCATGTCTAATAAAATTACCCAACTCATCTATTGAAAAAGAAAGATAGGAAAAATAAAAGTAATAGAAGAATTGCAATGAGATTAAAGATTTTTTTTCAAGTTCTATTATGATTATTATACTAAACTTCTTTCAAGTTACCATAAAGGTGCTTCAAAATTCACTTGATAGTTTCTTCATTTCTTGATTCACAATTAAAGAAAAGTTAATTAATTTAATGATTTTGGTGTTCATGATCAATCAAGGTTGAGATTTGGAAACTTAATTGGCTAATTTTCTTGGAGTAAACAAACCATTCCATAATATCTGTCCTCGAACAAGCTTTGATTTCTTAATTCAAGTATTTACGAATACAATATTTCTATTTTTAACAATAAAATAAGTGATTTACCTAAAATAAATCTTATAATCTTTCACTTTCACATATTTAACTAAAAAAAAAAAAAACCCTCATCTTCTCTTCAATAACACTACTAGTTAGTTTTTATTAAACATAAGGATAATCTACCCATGACAATTGAACTCAACTAATTTAATAAAATTATAAGTTCAAATCTTCTCCTCTCAAAAAATTGTTGAATTAAACAAATAAAATAAAATAAAATAATTGGAGTGCATATGCTAATTAAAAATAATTACAGTTATATTCATCT
Source organism: Cyclanthera cordifolia (assembly GCA_037832605.1). Lineage (NCBI taxonomy): Eukaryota > Viridiplantae > Streptophyta > Magnoliopsida > Cucurbitales > Cucurbitaceae > Cyclanthera > Cyclanthera cordifolia. The sequence goes on from JBBMEG010000021.1 coordinate 551,807, forward strand.
ATTATTTATTACTATATATATATATATATATATATATCTTACTTTTTAGTAGGAGTGATCCCGATTCGATTTTTATCGATTTTATGTCAAACCGATAATCGAACTAATATCTTTGATTTTTTAAAAGTTGGATCCGAACTAATATCTTTGATTTTTTAAGGAGAAAATCATTAGTTTGATTTTTAATTAGTTTGATTTTCAGTTTTGATTTTAATAAAAATTTTGGTTTATTTTTCAAATTTGTTGTCACATTCTCAATTTGAATTTTATTTTAAAGATTTTCATTTTACTAACAAAAAACAATACTTTTCAAAATTATTACAACAATTTTAGAATTTCAAAATTATTACAATATTTACAATATTTTTAGAATGATCCAATATTGTTCTAATAAATCGAACCAATCAATTGGATCAATTTAGTTCAATTCAATTTTGTCGATTTTCAATTTTTTTCTTTCACCCTTACTTTATAGTATTATTATAAATGGTTTAATACACAAACAAAAATATCATGTTAAAACTAGTATTAATACACATAAATTTTATAAAACAATGTGGAATAGAATTCATGTGTATTTAAAAAATAAATAATTTATTTTATATAACTAACGTTCATATCATTACATAAATACATATTTATAATTAATAAATTATTAAATAAAATTAATAATACATAAATATGTTTTACGAAAACAATTATTATTATTATTATTATTATTATTATTATTATATATATTACATTCTTATCATTATATAAGTAATAAAACAAACACAGCATTTATGGTTGTAACTAATACAAAGATAATTATTGATGTTAAATCATAAATCGATAAATATACTATTGTATTTAGGTAGAGTTGTATTTATGTCTTTTTCCATTTAAACAAATCTTTTTTTAATTTTAATAAAAGATTATTTTTATTAATATTTCTTATGACTTTCAAATGTTTCATTATAGTCCTTTCTTCCCGCTAGCAATTTTAAAATAGTCTATTTGTTAATGTGGACATAGTATAATTATATATATAATTATATATATCAATTCAGTTTGATATAATTGAAACCCATAGAGCAAGATTTTGTTTAGACCAAAGTTGAAGAACAAAATATAACAAGACAAAAAAACAAACCCTTAATAAGTCTCAGGTAAGTCTGCACTCAGCAGTTTTGAGAAGGCAGCAAGTGTTGATGGGGAAAAGCATTATTATTCAGAAACATCTACTTCTCCACATCTCCAGCTACCATCGTTCATCTTAAAACCTCCCGAGACTCGAGACCATGTACATTGTCGCCATTTACGCGAGGAAATAAAAAAGATACGCATAAAATTATCTGACCAAATATTGCAGGCACAAATGAAGGCAAAACAATTTGAAGCATATGCAGAATTCGAACTCAAGGGGACGAGACCATGTACATTGTTGCCATCAAGACTCTGGTGCAGGTGGACCGGTAGCTGCAGGGGGCTTCAAAAGAGGTTGGAGGGCTTTCACGACAATGCTCATATTTGGTCGGAACTCGGCTTCATACTGGACACACAATGCAGCCACAGCTGCTAGCTGCATCGCCAAACAAGAAAAAGTAGATTTACTAATCGGCTCAGCCAACTCTAAGCTAACATACTGTTAAATGTAATGACTACCTTTGCAACTCCTTTAGGAGAGTATTCTCCCTTTAGTCTTGGATCTACACATTGCTTCACTTTGTCCTCGCTTAGCCTTGGAGTAGCCTAAAAAAATTTGAACACATCAAACCATGTTTTTCGATATAATAAGAGGGTAGACAGAGAATTTTTCAGTGCAAGGTGCACGGAAGCGTAACCCAGTCCTTTGGTAGTTGAATGTGAAGGCACACCTCCGCATTGGCACCTTACTTGCTCCTCTTTTTGAAAAGGGGTCCAAGAAATGTTGTTTAGAACACATGGAGAAGAAACAAATGAGAACAATTTATCAATGAATTAACGTAACTCACCCAGGTGACTAAACTTTGCTGTCCCCGGGGCATCGTGTGATCGACAGGTTTCCTACCAGTCAAAAGCTCGAGTAGAACTACACCAAAGCTATATACATCACTCTTCTGTGTCAACTGTCCAGTCATTGCGTATCTGCAGTCATTTGTTTAGGTTTCTGGTTAGGCTAAAAATAAAATGATAACCATTTTCTAAAGCAAATTAGTACAAAATCAGCCTCATGGAACAAAAGATGAACAAAAATAAATTTACTTAATGAGCTGTCCTAGACTTAAAAAAGAAATTAGAAGGGTTTATCACACAGGTAATAAAATATTAGCAGTGGGAAAACGGTGCCAACTGTCAATAATTTTGATCCATTTAGCTCTAATATTATCAGAGAGACAAAAATTCCCACCATAAATGTACCTAGGACATGTTTAAGAAAACTAAACTAACATAAGTCCTAAGCCAAAAGACTCACTTGCATTCATCATGGGTATGAACAAGATTCTCACAGATAGCAAAGTTCTAAACTCACGTCACAAAGTCACCCAAACTATTTATCAAGAGGTCTTCATACAATCAACCAAATAACAAGAGAAGCGAGTTTTTAGAAACATTACTCTGGAGCATGGTAACCAAAAGTTCCCAAAACTCGAGTTGAATGAAGACGGGCTGCCATATCAGGGGCTTGATTGGAGAGGTTAAAATCAGCTACCTTAGCTTTAAAATCCTCGAAGAGAAGCACGTTGCTGGACCTGATATCTCTGTGTATAAGAGCAGGTTGGACCTTCTCATGCAAATATTCCATCCCTTTGGCTGCATCAACTGCAATTCTCACACGCTGCATCCAGTCAAGCACTGGACCAGGTTGTGCACCTTGTACTCCCTTCCTTCCTTCGATCACAAAGAGAGATGACATATCAATTGCCCGATCTTTGATAAGTTAAAAGTAAAATATTCATATTGAACGTTAAGAGGATGTGATACCATGTAACACATCATGCAAAGATCCCATGGTTGCATATTCATATGCCAATACACGAAGATTTCCTTCAACACAATATCCAAGCAATTCAATAAGATTTTCATGTTTCAATCTTGATACAGTAGAAACCTGCAGTCAGAAGGGTATTAACAGACCATAAATTTGGTTAAGATGTCAAATGGAAAATTACATATGGACGAAGGTAAGAAATGATTGAACTATTATTCCAACATCTAACAAACCTGAGTCAAAAACTCAACATTACTGTCAGGCTCAGAGGAAACATCGAGCTTTTTTACAGCCACATTTTCCCCACTACTCAAGCTTGCATAGTAAACTCGACCATAAGAACCTTCTCCAATCAATGCCTTGGACCCAAAGTTATCAGTCTTTTCTTTCAGTTCTTCAAGGGAGAGTGCAGGCACTTCAATTGTTGGTGCTGCTTTTTGTGCCTCAGGTTTAACAGGAGCTGGCACCTTTGAGCCCGAATTCAGGTGACCTAAGTGCATGAAACATAGTAAAGCGTCAATGGAACAACCATATTCAGGAGAAGGATGACAGAAGAGAAATGAACAGGGAAGGCATAATTATCCTTCCTTGGTGCATACACCGGTGCACTAGAAAGTGCAACAAATGGGTGAGTAAGCAATAAAATATATATTATAGATCTCACTAGGACAATAGGGAAAAAAAAAAGAAAAAGAAAGGCAATAGGGAAGGGAAAAAATATATTATAGGCCTTGATGGAAGAGACTAGAGGCTCCAAGGTATCCCTTCGAAGTCTCAGGCTCAAAACCGACAAGTGAGCTTAATTGTAAAATCTCTTGTTATCTCTTGGATTTTGGTCTTTGGGGTGCTCCTGAAAAAGTAGTGAGGCAAAGCTCTAATTCTTGGTTACAAAAAAAAAGGTACACTGAGCCTGCGCTCGAGTACAGTCTCCTATGGCCTTAATGCTAAGTGAGGTGCTAGCATACATTTGAGTGCAATAGAAGCCTTGGTTCTTACCCACACAGTT
>JBBMEG010000021.1:555862-569531 GCA_037832605.1 Cyclanthera cordifolia
AAACTTGGCGGAAAAATGGAGCAAGGAGATCGAATTGAAGAAGAAAGCTCCAGATTGCTGGGGGGTGGAAGCAGTAAAGAGTACAGGTGGGTTGACGGCAGTGAAGTGGACTCTGAGTCGCCTCCATGGTCGCTGTTTGAGGAAAGAGATAGCGGGGAAGGATATGGATCTGTCAGAAGGATATGGATCTGTCAGAAGGAGGTTGGTTAAGAAATCCAAGAGAGTCGATTCTTTTGATGTTGAAGCAATGGAGATCGCCGGTGCCAACAATCACCATTTAGAGGTATTATTTTCTTACTCAATTATTTAATTTCATCTTGGTCGATAATTAGGGCATCTATTTTTTGCTTAGTGATGCTTTGAATATGTGTGAATTATATATCTGAGCCATTGATTATCTTAAAGGAAGCTTGAACCATTGATTGAATGCTAATACATCACTAATGCTAACTGAACTATGCTCATTTTGACATAAAAGTTTGTTCTTAATATGACAATACAGACTGAATCAAGTCTTCATTGAGGTCAATTCACTCTCTTGAAAAAATATATAATTAATTCAGGAAAAACATTATTATCCAATTTCGAAGATTTTGGAGGCAAACATATTAGATATTTGTTTGCAAAATTGTAAAATAATTATTATGAATAATTAAAAATGAAAAATTGTTGTGATTATAAAAAATAAATTATAATAATATCTAATTTGAAAATATTTTTTATAAAATAATTATTATATAAAAACTTCAAACAAACACCTCTTACTGTCTCCCAGTTTTGAATTTTCTGAAGTGTACAATTTTTAAAATAGTAAGAAATTGGCCCGCCAACTTGTTAAAGTATTTTGTATTACAATAAACAAATACAACGATATTAAAAAAAAAAACAATTAACATGGACGGTTTAACATGTTTCATTTATTTAAAGAAAAAAAAAACAAAAAACGAAAAACTTAGATTAAATCAAAATAATTTGATATATCGAGCTTATTAGACATATAGGAAATTAGATCATATTTTATTTGATATATTTCTTTTTAATATCAATCACACAATTTATCAGAATTTCTCCTATATTGTTATTAATTGATGAGGAACTGTATTCTTTCTTGGCCACTGGAAAATAAAAAAGAAAAATCCATCAATTTACAATCTGCTCAGTCTATTTAACCGCGAATATTTAACTGATTAAGTATTAGACTATATAGGTTAGTCTAGTGAACAGGACTAACCCTAAATGCAAAAATATGAACAAAAACAACCTTGCCCACCACGTTACCAAAAGAAAGAAAAGAAGAAATCACTGCTCAACAACGCACTAAGAAGCCAAATTTCCACGCTATTAAAAGCGGTATATTCAGATAAAAAGCATCCCACTGGCCAAGGTAAACCATTTAACTCTGGTAAAAAGAAGAAATAACTTTTTAACTATGACTGGTTTCTACCGCCGCCCCCACCCTAAACCCTTAGAACCTGAAATCCTAAGAACCTGAAAACCTGAGAACCTGAAAACCTGAAAACCTGAGAACCCTGAATCGTGAATGCTGAATCCTGAAAACCTGAATCTTGAAAACCTGAGAAACCTGAGAATCCTGAACCCTGAATCTTGAAAACCCTGAATTCTAAAAACCTGAAAACCCTGAACCCTGAAAACCAGAGAACCCTGAACCCTAAATCCTGAATCTTGAGAAACCTGAATCCTGAAAACTTGAATCCTTAAAACCTGAAAAACCTGGATCCTGAAAACCTGAAAAACCTGAAACCTTAAAACCCTGAATCATGTAACCCTGAAAACCTGAACCCTCAGAACCCTGAAACCCTAAAAACCTGAAAACCCTGAATCCTGAAAACCTAAAACCTAAGAAACATGAGAAACCTGGAACCCTGAATCCTAAGAACCTGAGAACCCTAAACCATGAATCCTGAGAACCCTAAACCATGAATCCTGAGAACCTGAAATCATGAAAACCTGAAAACCTGAGAACCATAAACCCTAAACCTTGAACCCTGAATCCTGAATCGTGAATCCTGAAAACCTGAGAATCCTGAGAACCCTGAAAACCTGAATCCTGAAAAACCTGAAAAACTGGAAACCTGAAACCTGAACCCTGCTGAATCCTGAGAACCCTTAACCCTGAACCCTTAGAACCTGAAATCCTGAGAACCTGAAAACTTGAAAACCTGAGAACCCTGAATCCTGAAAACTTGAATCCTAAAAACCTGAGAAACTTGAGAATCCTGAACACTGAATCCTGAAAACCCTGAATCTTGAAAACCCTAAATTCTGAAAACCTGAAAACCCTGAAAACCTTAAAAACCAGAGAACCTTGAACCCTGAACCTTGAATCCTGAGAAACCTGAGAACCCTGAATCCTGAAAACCCTAAATCCTGAAAACTTGAATCCTGAAAACCTAAAAAACCTGAATCCTGAAAACCTGAAACCTGAAAACCTTGAACCCTGGAACCTTGAAAACCTGCCTGAGAACCTTTGAACCCTAAACCTAAAAACCTGAAAACCCTGAATCATGAATCTTGAATCCTGAAAACCTGAGAAACCTGAATACCCTGAATCCTGAAAACTTGAAAAACCTAAATCCTGAAAACCTGAAAAACCTGAAACTTGAAAACCCGAGAACCCTGTTGAATCCTGAGAACCCTGAACCATGAAACCTGAATCCTATGAACCTAAAATCCTGAGAACTTGAAAACCTGAAAACCTGAGAACCTGAGAACCTGAGAGACTGACAACCTGAGAATCCTGAATACTGAATCCTGAATCCTTAATCCTGAAAACCTGAATCCTGAAAACTTGAGAAACCTGAGAACCCTGAACCCTAAACCCTGAATCATGAAAACCCTGAATCATGAATCCTGAAAACCTGAAAACCTGAAATTCTGAAAACCCTGAACCCTGAAAACCCTGAACACTGAAAACATGAAACCTGAGAACCCTGAACCCTGAATCCTGAATCCTGAATTCTGAATCCTGAACACCTGAAACCTGAGAGCCCTGAATCCTGAAAACCCTGAATCCTGAATACTTGAAACCTGAAAACCCTAAACCCTAAAAACCTGAAAATCTGAACCTGAACCCTGAGAACCCTAAAACCTTAGAACCCTGCACCCTGCACACCATACACAATTTTATGCACAAATATTTTGAAATTATAAACTTAAACACATTTCAATTTTTCACAACTAGTTTGCTTTGTGGGCCCATCTGCAATTGCTCAATGGATCAAGGGACGATAAATAAATAAAGTTAAGATGGTAGATACGGAATTTAAAATGAATTCAGAGGGTATCACGAGTACAATTTATTCAATAGTTCCAGCAACAAAACTGCAGCAGAGTCCTTGGCCTTTTTTACACTAGGCATAGCCTCTCCCACGCATTCATCTGTCCATCCCCTGTCTGTAGTATTCACCCGCACGGCAAACGTAAACCTTTTTGCATGTGCAGGGCCACCCTCATTCACACACCTTCACATGCAAAACTAACCGTTGTTAGAAAACAGTATACTAATAATCCACAAGATTAAAATAAAGAGACCTCACTTGTAAAATGGCATAGGCCAATTTCTACGCAGACAAATATCATTCAAGGTCTGTCTGGTAAATGTTTGATGGCCGTTCTTCTTCTTCCCATTGTCTTCAAGCTTTTCCTTGGCTTCATCCATTTCCTTCTCCTTCAAAACAGCAAGTGCATTCCGCGCAGCTAGTTTCTGTGCCATCTTCTTCTGTGGATTCTGAGCAACTCCAATCTGAACCCCATCAATGAATACTTCAACAGTCGCCAGATTTCCACTTCGAGTTGCTTTGTATTCTAGACCTTCTGCCTTTTGCTGGCATCGCTCTTGCAGCTCTCGGACAGGATGCATCGGAAGTGTCTCGGGAGTAACCATTGGATGCAACAGCGGTTGAAATACCTACAATATAACAAATGTTTAATGGAAAGTAAAAGAAAAGTATTCAAAATTTTTACTTTTAATTGTGAGAGAGAGAGAGAGAGAGAGAGACTGACCCTCCAGACAACAGCAGTGTCACGTCCACTATCAAGAAATACAGCACCAGCAATGGATTCAACAATATCACCCAGAACTTTTGGAGCTTTACAGTCTCCCAAGCCGAAGGAGTTGAAACCAGGTTTTGATAATTCGTCTTGAACTTCCTTTACAAAGTCCCTAATCTGCATACACGTTCGCTTATACTTCACGGTTTGTGAACTCAACCAACATAATTCATCATTTATGAAAAGAATTTTCTTTTTCTTTTTAGCATTTTATATCTTTTTTACAATTTGAATACAATCAACCTATCATTCATTCAGGCTGAAAAACTTCATAATTTCAAACATTTAGATAACATTTCTTTTTAAAGATATAACAGACATATGCTATAATAGAATGTTTATATTATAAAATAGATTGAACGTATAGAATTTGTAGTTCTAGGGATAAGAGAAAATGGGTATCTGAGAGCCAATTCTTACCCTCATAAAGGGTCATGCAGCCTTGCATATATAACAATAGCAATAGCAAAAAAGGATTACATATGATACCTGCTTTTCAAGAGCACTTGACCCATGCCTAAGATGAATATGGAGATTATGCTTAACAGCAACTCGTGCAAAATTTTCATTATTTACAGCAGCAGCACGCAAGTCGGTTAAGCGACCTGGGGGTAGATCCGTGTATGTAAAGAACAGGTGCCTAGTGATCAGATGATCTAAGACTGCATCGCCAACAAATTCCAACCGCTGATAACATGAAACTCCACAAGATGGTCGGGAAGCATGAGTGATAGCCTCTACCAGTAAACCACAATCTTGGAACTTGATGTTCAAGGCACCCTTTAATGCATCAAAATCAACACTTCGAAGTATGCTCTCTGGAAGGTTTGATGGTTTTGTTGCACACACAACCTCGTCATCATCAAATTCAACTTTAATCCCTATCCATCTCATAAGGTGATTAGCAGCAGTCTTTCCCCCTTCAACATAATAAACTCCAATGAGGGCTTCAACGACATCTGCAAGAGTTTTGCTAGAAAGGACTCTATAAGAACTAGAATCACTTTCCATTTCTCTGTCCTCCACTTCACCATCTTCAAATGCATCAAGATGGTGATCCATCTTGCTAACACTATCAGAATTTGATTTATCCTGATCGAAGAAAGATGATTCTCCATCCTTAGAATCCTCATCAAAGACAGGAAGCACACCAGGAGCAGCCCATCGAGATGGAGCAAAACGATCTGCTTGGATATAAGATTGTAGTCCTTTGCTCAATGCATATTGATACAAGACCATGTTACTGACCATTTGTTGCCTCATTCTGGTAAGCTGGCCCTCGTGTTTTCTGGGGTATTTAAGAAAAAGAAATCGGCTAACAACCCACTTTAGGTAAGCATCTCCAAGCAGTTCTGCTCTTTCATAGCAGAACGTCTCCTGGCATGAGGCAGCAGTCAAAGCTTCCAATATCTACAGGTAATAGAATACACATGTAACGTAGTTGGTAAAAAAGATGTCCAATAACTTTTTTTAACATTACCTTAGAGGATGGAACAGGGTAGTTTATCATATGTTTTAATTGAATGGCAAGCAGCATGCTTTCAACTCTCCTCATGATAGACGGTAATCTCTGCGCACCACGAACAAGTGATCCAGGCAGCGGATGTACCAGACAGAGTTCCGGGGGGAGGTAAACGTAGTATGTTTTGTCAAGAGTTTCTTCAGATTCATCTTCATGACCTAATCAAACAAGATGTCCCGTCAGCCCAAAACTAAAAGAAAATCAATAGGAAACAATGAGAAAGAACAGTAAAAAATGACAGGCACACTTTCTGCATGTTCGAACCGAGGGGACAGGAGATTCTTGCAATATGAGACACCTCGTCCTCTTATTAAAGGCTGATGCTTATATACCAGTTCAACTCCATACCTGAATAAAGAAGACATAATAGCCAAATGCAACACTTTTGTTGTGCAAGAAGAACAGAAAGCTCTTCCAATCTGTAAAGCACGTCCGCAACATTATAATCTACCAATACAGATTAGAATTAACTTTTATCTCCAGCACAACATTGGCATTGCATTATGGCTACCAAGTCCAAGCAAAAAGAACTACTTAAGAAACAAGAAAGTTAGGCCAATACAAGAAAGTTTAAAACTAAAATTGTCTTATACTTTTGCTTATAATAATCGGCGTATGAGCTGTATTCCAGGGGGCCAAGATACCCTTCCTTCCTTGGAAAAGAATTCTCAGCAGTCATGTCATAGCGTATGGAGTCCACATAAAACCTTTTACCCGAGTGAGCAGCAGTTACAATCCTCCCTACCAAATCTTCTGCAGCCATAGAAGAATCAGCCATCAAAAGTTTTCCTTTGGGTAGATCTGTGTGCCTTTGAAATTCAACAGCCTCTCTGTCAGGTATCAAACCAGAAGCCTTCACAACATCAAACTGTGCCACTGCTCCTCTAATACCATAGGTAGGATGAGATTTCTGTCCAAAGGTCATGCCATGACGCAGTTTTCCAAATCCATACTCCCTTCTGTCACCACCTAATGCTCGCTCATTTGTGCCCAGATAGACATCTGGCCTTGCACGCTGAAGGGGATTGCTCCAGACATCTGTCTGAATTATTCGTTTAACCATATCCCAATCAATTTCTTTCACTGGATCTTCAGACTTATCACCATCAACGGGGACAAATAAATAAGCCTTGGCAGGATCCCAAGGAGTGGTAGTAGGTTCAACATCCACATCCAGCACAATGCTCATTAATCTTACATGAAAGCTCTTGAGGGATACCAACTGTACACCATATTTCAAAAAAAATTTCAAGGATCAATAGTAGAAGCCGAAAAAAAAATATATAATGCTCGTCCTTCAATGCAATAAGTAAATTGATTACTTACCTGACTCTCAGTAATATCACATAAACCCCTGAAGACAAGAGATGCCTTGGTAGTGATAGTTCGAGCAATAAAAAGATCCATCGACATCGATAACACCTGTTAAAAAGCAAATGATGTGATTAAGTGCATACACATGATTGCTATCTGTCAGAGACCGAGAGATGCTTATAGACTAAAATTGAAAATTTGCAACCTCTGCATCCAGCTCATTGCCAAGAAGTACAGCAAAATTGGAAACTTGAGTCAAGAATGGATCTTTAGAAGAGCCATCATTGACACACTGAACAGTGTACATATAAAGATGAAGCAATTCGGAACCACTGATAGTATCTCTCCCAGTTAATATCCATTCTCCCTGTAAATAAAACCATGCAACCTCCATCAAATGGTAAAAGACTTGAGGAAAACCCTTCAAACTAGTAGTTATCACAAGGCAATCGAAACAAGAATGTTCCTCATTTCATTCATGATAATTTAAATCCTATAAAACTCAACAGAAAATTAGTATAAAACAATATCAAAAAAAAAATTGCTAAAAGAAATTGCCAGCAATCAAACAAAAATTGCTCGTTATTTCATTCATCAGAATTTGAATCTTAAAAATCATTTAAATTCAAAGACGTCAAAAGAAGAAAACACTGAAAATTTTAGAAACTTACTCGTATCAGCAATCAAACAGAAACATAACACAAAAAATAAACAAGAACATGAAGGGAGAACAAATCTTAAAGCGTACATTCATAAGAATTTTACACAACGGCGGCAGGGAGAACTTTGATTTGATTGCAAAGAAAAAACGAAATCATCTTTAGCAGGAAACTCTGAGTATTTATAGTAAACCGCCAACGGCCAATTTTTTTACCTAGATTTGAAAGTTAGGGCTTTCTTAGTATATGATTCAAGATATGGTCCAATGCCCTGAATCTGCCTACCATGTTCTATTTATGTGCAAATATTCATCTTCATGTTGGTTTCCTCTCATGGATTATTCATTCAACTTAACTTGGGTCTTCCAGAAAGATATTCGGGCAAATGTGCTTAGAGTATTAGAAGGTGCAAAGATGAGTACGAAAAGCAGTTTCCTTTGGTTAAATGCATCAGAAGCTTTGCTTTACAAGTTATGGTAGGAAAGGAACCAACGAATTTTTCAAGATAAACACAGCCCATGGCTTTCGAGATTTGAAATTATAAAGCTCAAGGCTTCTTCATGGCGTTCCTAGGCTGAGCCTTTTGATGGCTACTCCATTCAGGACATTTTCATTAACTAGGCAGCTCTATCCTAAGTTCTTCTAATCTTTTCTAGTTCATTTTAACATCCTTTATTGATTGTATTTATATTTTTTTAGACTTCTGTTTTCTTTTATCTGTTTTCTAGACTTCCTTTTCACAGTTTCAATGAAAAGTTTGTCCCTTTGTTCAAAAAAAATATGGTCCAATTAATTCATGTTATGGTTATCCAGCACATAAACAACTCGGTACAAAGTTCTAATCTCAGATTCTCGGATATTAATTATCACGATCAACTGGGAAGCTTTTTTGTAGCTGATTTCTCTCAATTGTTGCTTCTGTTTTGCTTATCCATATCTTTATGCTATCATTATTGATGTTATGACTTTTTTCTGTTTTCCTTTTAGCCCCTTGTGGGTTTGTATTCTTGTTTCTTCCCTTTTCATTTCTTTAATGAAAATTTGTTGTCTTTTCAAAAAAATAATGATAATTATCACGAAAATATAGTTTTTTTTAGTCACTTGTAATATCAATAGAATTAGAAAGTATCATCTACCAAATTAAGTAGAAACAGACCTGGAGAATATTAGCTACACCTTCAGGATAGAACTCCCTGTGCCTAGCAGTCCCAGGAAGTGGATCTCCATCATCATTCTGTTCAACCTTTTCCCTCTCCTCTCCGCTTCCCTTGTCTGGCAAGAGCATGTCAGTAAATGCTCCCATTTCATGGAGCCTTTTGCAAGCAGCCAAACAAACAGCCTGCTAAATAGAGAGGGTTTAAGTCATGATCCGTCAACCTAGGATACAATTTTTTAAATAGCATGATAGCATGCCTGTTGTGCAAGGCGCATTGAGCTGCAAATTGGACCTTCAAGTTCCTCGAATGGTGCATTACAAGGAAGTCGAAGCTTGCAAGAGTACTCAGTTGGACCACCTGGTTTCTCATGCCTCAACATCACAAACTCAGGTCGAAGAATGGAATACCTAATATAAAGGGAGCAGGTAAAAATATTTTTCAATTATCATCTAAAATTACAAAAATGGAAAAAACAATGAACACAATATAAAAACAAGGACCTGTCACTAGGCAGCTGCGAGCAGTAGAAATGGACCAAACCAACAGCAGAATTTAAGCTAACAACAGCCCCAGTCGACTCAACTTGATACACAGTACCTGGTGATGTGTCCATGGAAATCAACCTTGAAGTATCCTCAAGATGACTAAGGTCAGTTCTTTCCACTGCTTCTTTACGCAAGGTCTCCTCACTATTTCTAGCATTCCTTAAAAATGCTGCATGTGACAAATTTCCCCTGTAGAGATTACAGAAACCTCAACCCATTAAGAGCTATAGATATTTAAAACACTAAACTAGGCAGAAACCCAATCGCCAGATAATCTACCTAAAGTAGATACCATATAACCTTCCTAAAGAAGATATCGAACATGAGAATGGGAAATCCTAAAACCAGTATCAATAATTCAAGGACGGATAGCGACAACAGAATTAGATACATGAGAATTGCTAATATCTGCAACATGAGAATGGGAAATCCTAGAATCATTATCAATAATTCGAGGACTTAGTGACAAGAGAATTAGATGCATGAGATTTGCTAATATTTACAACATGCATGTAGGTAAAGGAAGTACCTCTCAACCATTAAAATATAATCTGAACCAGGCTTTCTAGCACGGCCTCTAGACTGAATATATGCCAAAACTGTTTTTGCAAGGTCAAAACGGATCACAACATTGCATTGTCGAATATCAAGTCCTTCTTCAGCAACACTAGTAGCAACTAAAAGTGTCACCTGAAAGATGTACATGGTTAACAATTATGAGAAATTCAAATCACCTGAAAGATGTACATGGTTAACAATTATGAGAAATTCAAACACAAAAACCACACTTTCTTATGGAAGATTGATTATTAACTACATACACGACCATCCCGGAATTTGGATATAGTGTCCTGCATTTGACATGTCCGCATATCTTGACTATTGTTGTGACCAATCAAGCTTGCACTTTTTACAAAACTTAGAGACGGAAGCTCTGAAAAGACCTGCAAAATGACCATGATACTACATCAAAATAAGCGGATCATAAAGTACTATATCAATAAAAAGAAGTATTCAATAAAATAATCTACCTTCGGAAGAACCAAGGCAGATACAACCCTTTCAACAAAGATTATAGCACGAAAATCTTCTGTATATTGATACTTGAGAAGGATTTTAACCAGCGATTGCACCTTTGGGGTCACTTTTCCATCAGCAACAGCAGCTCCTATTATCTCATCTACATGCTCCCCACCAGAGACAACTGTTTGGTACAAACACAAAAATAAAAAACTAGGAAAATCAAACAGTAACCATCAAGGTTTGAACGATAGAATAAGGTAATCATGTATCTGCCATGTATGCACGTGCCAAACTAAACTTGTGGGCGCATGGGGTATGAAAGTGATGAACTGACAATTTGAGTGAAAGGTGAACCCATTGTTATGTTATTCAGTTAGGACGTGATCTCTAACCAAGATGCTGAACATTTCCTTCGGCCTCCTTCCATCATCGGGCGCCGCCACCTCTTTTGTCACATCCTCGGCTAAATTTTTACAACTTTCAGTGTCTATTGTATATGTCTGTGCACAGTTTTCAGGGTCTTTTGGGTATTTTTAACCGACATGGTTTAGGCAATGGATTCGACGAGTTGTTTCATTCGGATTATCAATTTCTGCTGATGAGGTGAAAAGGATAAATTTCTTATAGAAGGTATTATGTATAAAGATTATAAGATTACCCTTTGTTTTTTATATTGGTTTGGGTGTTTCTTGGTTGAACTTTTGCAATTTGCAACTCCGCGTAGAAATTGATGGGTTGGTGGGTAGAGAAAATATTGGTCAAAAAGACGAATTGTAGTTAGAGAAAAATTAACAACATAAACGTGGGTCGCGAACACCAAGGTTGGCAACAAGGGAGAGGTCATGTGTGAAAACGTTAAAAAAACCTATCGAAACAAGTATCAAAAAGATGGATAAAAGAGAAATATGGGTTCGATATAGGGGAAATACCAACTTTGTGTCATCGTGCACGACAGTGAGAAAGCAGATCAAGGATCGGTGTCGCTCATGATCGGTGGAGATGATATAATGCAGTAGTTGTCAATAAAGGCATGTTGTGCAGAAACAGCAAACCAAGATGGAAAAGATAATGAGGCTCGTGAGGGCATCAAGTTGAAGAAGTCAACACGAGATTCCAATTTAAGTTCATGAACACAATTGTGATTGTTGTAGCTTCGATCATTGTTCGTGGTAAACCAGTCTAGTTGAACTGGTTAGGTGTTGTTGAATCGAATCAATGGAAAAAAAAACATATTGTTTTGGTGTACGAAGGAAAGAATCGTGTTTGATGAAGAGTCGTCGTGTGAAAGAGATCTGTGCGAAGATCAAAGACTGAGCAATTGAGAAAATTTTGTATGTCAAGAGACTACGGCAACAACAGATGTGTGGAGAAAAAGCCAATGTGGAGAGGATAACGTTGAAAAACAAAGCATAAAATGACCAAGCTCGTGGTGTCGCCAGAGATCTAATATGTGGGTCACAACCAAAAAGAGTTGTATCCTCTGTTAAAAAAAA
This sequence comes from Cyclanthera cordifolia, assembly GCA_037832605.1. NCBI lineage: Eukaryota > Viridiplantae > Streptophyta > Magnoliopsida > Cucurbitales > Cucurbitaceae > Cyclanthera > Cyclanthera cordifolia. The sequence continues at coordinate 567,647 of JBBMEG010000021.1, forward strand.
TTCAAGAGTTGGTTTTATATGGGTGAGCTGGAATTTGTTTTAGTGCCCAAGCAAACTATTTGCCATTTGAGGCATAGCCCATAGGTACCATGCACCAAGGGTTTACCAACTCAGGCTCCAGCGATTTGTCTGAAAATGGGTATGATTTTATCTCCTGTTTCTTTAAATGCTCTAGTTGAAGAAATCAAAATGAGTTTTAAAAGTGGATGGTGCAGGAGACCGAGAGGGGTAGGGCACTAAAACCACAGAAAAACTATGGGCCAAAGGTCGGAATGTTTGTTATCCATAGAACACTCTCGCAGAATACAAACTAAGAGAAAAAGGCATGAAGATTATTGGCAGATCTATTTCGTGGAGACCTTTGTTTGTCTATAGAAACTCAACAAGAATCACACGTCAAAGAGAAATAAACTGCAACAACCATTAGGTGGGAGCTAAACACTGATGTTGGGGTCATCTAATTAAAGGTAATACGTGATTATCTCGAAGGTTACAAAGTTCTTAAAAAAGAATCAGAACAAATATGTGATCATGAAGAGTCTTGACTGGAGCTTATTTTCAAACTCGATGTATAAGTCCAAATAAAGTATGGAGGACTCATGAGGAAGAGAATGGGTTGAGCTTATCATATATTTTGTTGGTATAGGTATGTTGTTTAATGTTTATAATGTCTTTGAAGGATGGGATAATGTGAGAGTATAGTTAGGAGTGTCCTAACATGATCATGCCAACAACATCTGAAGTTGCCGGCTAAGAGCATGTGACTTGGTTAATATGCACAGTTCATCAGAATCAGCAAAAGTAGTTCTATCATACAGACCATGGCTGTCAAGCAGTTCCCCCTCCTCAATCTCGTCATGATCTGATATATTATTAGCAACATCTTCATTTGAATTTGATGTTTTGCCATCTTTGTCAGAAACAGCTCCTTCCGATAGCTGGCATAGTAAAAGAGCAACAACTTTGTTCAAATAGGATTCCTGAAACTTGACGTCAAGTTGATGGTTAGCCCTCTCGTCATTCTGTAAGGCTGTCAAAAAAGACTGAGCAACCTGCAAAAATGATAGATGAGATTATTTTTTTAACAAGTTAAGACTATGTCTTAGCAGACAAACTTAAAATCCAAACCTTGTAAGCACACCACTGACCCAGCTCCCCAAGTGCATAATTGATCGCTCTCAACTTTTGTATCAGGTTAGCAGCACCATCACTTTCGGTTCTCTCAGAAACACCATAAACTTGGAGCAGCTCTTCCCTAGAACCAGCATCCCTAGCTCCCATAAGTTGCCATTTACTTCTCCTAGAACTGAATTTTGCAGCTTCCTCAACTTCCACCTCCATTTGCTTTATCTGTTCATGAAGGGACCACAAAGTGGCAGCTTTGTCATACTCCACCACAACTTCCGATGGCATTGGAACATGTTTTTCCAACTCCTTGCGATCTTTAATAGTGCAAACTGTGGAGTCTAATTTACTTTCAAGGTTACGGATCTTAATTGCACAGTCTATTTGGTTTGAAACACCTGCGTAGGGCATGTTCAAAGCAATAAGTATAACAATGGTTTTAAGTATTTACTAACTCCTCACAAAAACTAGATGATACTTCAAAATGGAAACTGAAGCTGGAAGAAGAAGCCCACACACCCTTTAAATTAACAGGCGAAGCAGTCATTCCAAATACAGATGGTCTCTTTTCCTTCGGTGCGATATGATAAAACTCAGACATAACTAGAGAATAGGGATGCTTCTTAACAGCATGATGGCACTCATCCAAGATCAGTAGATTGATTGCTTCCATTTTTATTATGCTATGCCTCAAAATGTTCAGCAGTATTTGTGCCGTCATAACAAGAACCTACATTTGAAGTAAAGTTGCAATACATGA
>JBBMEG010000021.1:573498-609825 GCA_037832605.1 Cyclanthera cordifolia
AGAAAATCCAATTGATATTTTTTTGATGATCCGAGAACTTGGAGCTTCGCTCGTCTAAATCCAGAGGCAGCCACGTCCATCTTTAGGTCAGGCACGAGAGACAACGTAGGAAATGAAGACGAAATTCGGAGTCGCCTAGGAAATTTATCCCCACAACAGCCTCGAACCTCAAATTTCAAGGGGAGCACATTTGCAAGGCATAGGCGCTCATCCACTGCGCCCCCCTGGGGGGGGGGCTAAAAAAAAACTAACTGATATTGAAAATATTAAAAAGGTTGAACCAACGCTTTGAAGCAAAATCATAATAACATTTTAAAAAAGCTATGTGATAATGACTCTGAATCACGACAGCATAATGAACAGACTGAAGGTTGGATCTGTAGGGATGAAAACTTCCTTTACATGAACTTTGTAGTATGGTAGAATCCATAAATAAAATACCGACTTTAGTTGGGCTAGAGAAATTCCATATAGCCTTAGAAAGCAGTATATCCATTAAAACATAATTATTGAATCCAGAAGAGAGAGATTTCAGAGTAAAATTCATTGAAGAGTCAAGAGATTAAAGCCCAAGATACACAAACATTGTTTGCATTGAGAAACTTGGAAGAAAACAAAAGAACGAGAAGGACGTACAAAAAAACAACACAAGAAAGAAAGCCACAAAAGCCAAGAAAATAGTTCCAAGACTTTAACCATCAAAGCCAAAAGAGAAGCATTAAAACTCACATGGGAACAAACTTTTTCACTGACCACTCTGCCCCCATAATCTTGCCGTTTGGCTCAAATTTTTTGATAAACTTTATTTTCATTTGATCCTTCCTTTTCAAATTTATATGCATATTTTTTGAAACAAGATACAAAGTTTTCATTACCAGACAGTACAATATAAAAACAAAAAAAGAAAAGGCAAGGCAGAAACATGGCCAAGCCGGATTGTATACAAAATTAACAAAACAAAACTAAAGATCGAAATCGAACAAATAGAGGGTACATTAAGAGAAAAGACTCGAGGTTGAAAACAAGTTGCTGAACCGAAAAGTTAGCAAATGCCTTCGAGGTGGAAGCCCGAAGGCTAGACTGCAATTGGGCAGCTTCAAAACGATATTGCCAAGTTTGGTGCGAGTCTTGAAAAATGAGCAGATTTCTTTCCCACCAGATTTCATAAATGATGCTTTTGACAAAATTGACCCAGAGGAATCTGGCCTTCTTGTTAAGGAAAGGACCGCATAAGAGCTGCATTACAATCTGAGCTGGATTGTTTGCAAAACTCCACTACAGATTGAAAGAGACAAACAAACGATTCCAACATGGGGCTGAGAAAGAGCAAAAGAAAAGTACATGAATTTCTGATTCTTCTGCCACATTGCATAGAGGACAGATGGAGGGTTGTAAACAATGACCCTGGAGCTTCTTCTAGAGCAAATCAGTTGTGTTTAATCTCCCATTTATTAAGATCCAAGTGAAAACACTAATCTTTTTTTTAGGACATTTTGACTTCCAGATGGAGTTATAGAGATCCTTGTCGAGAAAGAGAATCTCCCCCAAAGATGCAACAGCTGAATTGACAGAGAAAATACTAGTAGAGTCTAAAGCCCATATCAGCTTATCTTGAGAGTTAAAAAGCGATTTAGTGGATAAGGAGGATAATAACATTTCAAAACCAACAATTTCTTCATCTTTCAGGTTTCTGCGAAAATCCAGCTGCAAAGACCTTGTTGTTCTACCCTAATAAGATACCACAGTGCCATATTGATTCTTTCATAACAAGAAGAGAGCATGTAACTGAGTTTTTAGGGGGTCGTGATCAAGCCAGACATCATGCCAAAATAAACTTCTTTCCCTATTTCCAATATTAATTGTGACTGAACCAGTAAACTGATTCCAAGCTCTAAACAGAAATAGAAATAGAAGAGCGTCCAACAAAAATGAACAAAAGTATCGAAAGGTTGTTTGTTAGTATGGAGGAACAGAAGCACACCGCGCGTGAGCACGACAAGGCGATAGAAACGTTGACAATGAACAAAAACCGCAATGAAATCATGATCAACAAGCGAAAACCTCCAAAGAACAAATCAGGAGGTTCAAACAGTAAAACAAGAAAGAATGAAGACTAAGTCGATGAGCAGGGGGTGGGACACAAATTTAAGGTGAAAATGCCAGAAATCCATGAGATAAATCTAGATGACTGGATTTTTCGCATAGAAAGGTATTTCAACATTCATCAACTAACCGAAACAGAGAAAATAAAAGTAACAGCAGTATGCTTCAGCGGAGAGGCACTTCATTGGTTAAGGTACGAAGAGGAGAACAAACCCTTCGAAGGATGGGGCGACCTTAAACATAGACCCCTAGACCGTTTCAGACCAACACAAGGATCTCTTTGTGCAAGATTCCTGGCCATTCGGCAGGAGGGGTTGGTAGCAGACTACAGGGCGAAGTTTAAGAAACTAGCCTTCTCGCTAAAAGGTCTACCCCAAAACGTCAAGTAACTTTTCTGAACGGGCTATTGAAACTGATTTCAGCAAAGGTCATTGCTATGAATCGCAGGGACTTAAGGCCATGATGAAAGCAGCCAAACGAGTGGAGGACAAACAACGGGCTTGGGGAAGGAAGTGACTCACATAGGAGGTTCGACCTCTAGACCCACGCTCCTCAGCACAAGTCCACTTTGAGGAGGGCCCAGAGCAGGGCCCAGCCCAAACCCGACGTCCTCGAGTGCATCGAGTCACCCAAACATTAAGGGGCCTGACGCATATCCAATAAGGTCTGTCACACTGTCTTCTCAAAATCCTAGTGTAATGAAGAGGCGCCATTTAGGAGATTAACTGATTCCGAACTCTAAAACAGGAAGGAGAAGGGTCTCAGTTATAGGTGTGACGAGCGGTTTTTCATGGGCCATAAATGTAAGAACAGGGAACTTTGAGTGCTTGTTACAAGTGACGAGACGGCTTGCGAAGAGGGTATTGACAACAGAAACGAAATGATGGAAGAAAACCTGGTAGCCGAAATAGCAAAATTATCGTTAAGCACGGTAATGGGATTCTCATCACCAAGAACAATCAAACTCAAAGGAAAAATCAAAGGACGGGAGATGTTGGTCCCAATAGACTGCAGAGCCACGCATAACTCCATATCTTCAAACTGGTCGAGCGACTGAACTGACCGATCACAGAAACATTCCATTTCGGAGTCGTCATAGGGACTGGTGTAGCAGTTAGGGGCAGAGGAATTTGCAAAGCGGTCGTTATGAAGTTAGGAGATATAACCATAAGTGAGGATTTCTTACCCCTACAGTTAGGAAGTATCGACGCTATACTAGGGAAGACATGGTTAGGAACGTTGGGCAAGACAATAATAGACGGAAAGATCACCATCAATCAAGGAGATCAAAAAACCATCCTACAGGGGGGCCTAACTCTCACGCGAGCAGAAGTGTCACTCAAAAACTAGCAAAAATCTTGGCAAAAGAGAGATGAGGGGTTCTTGGCGAAGTCGAGAGCCCTGACAGCTAGCAGAAATGAGGAGGAGTTCACACAAGGCAGTCCCTTACCAGAGGTGCCCATAGAAATTCAAGAACTGATAGAACATTAACAGGACCGTTTCAGAAAGCCCTACGGTCGTCCACCAGCAAGGGCCATTGACCATCGAATACACTTAAAAGAAGGGACGGAATCAATTAATGCACGGATGTACCACTACTCGCATGCTCAAAAACACAGATTGAGAGGTTGGTTGAGGAAATGCTTCAGGCTAGCATCATCCGACTGAGCACGTCCCCATATTCTAGTCCAGTATTACTTGTGAAGAAAAAAGATGGTAGTTGCAGACTCTGCGTCGACTACCAAACGATCAATAACGCCACTATTCTTGACAAATTCCCCATTCTTAAGATCGAGGAACGGTTAGACAAATTGCAAGGGGCCGAGTTCTTCACAAAACTAGACCTGAAATCGGGGTACCACCAAACACGGATAAATACCGAGGATATAAAGAAAACATCTTTTCAAACACACGACGTCCACTACGAATTCCTAGTCATGTCGTTTGGCCTCACCAACGGCCTGACAACATTCCGAGCTCTGATAAATGATGTGTTTTGTCCTTTCCTAAGAAGGTGCGTTTTGGTTTGCTTTGATGATATCCTTATTCACAGTCTCGATTAGGACATGCATGTTCTTCATGTAGGAATGGTCCTTGCCATGATCTGGGATCATCAGTTAAGTGGTAAATCTAAAGAAATTCAGTTCGGACGAGAATGGATCGAATACCTCGAACATTGGATTTCAAAGGAAGGGGTCAAGGCTGACCCAAAGAAGATTCGCACAATAATGGAATGGCCCATGTCAACCAACGTACGAGAGTTAAGGGGATTCCTCAGACTTACCAGGTATTATCGAAAGTTCATGGTCAATTACGGCACCACGGCGGCTCCTCTTAACGATTAATCGGAAACGGTGCGTTCCAATGGAAAGAGGATGCTCAACAAGTTTTCCTAGCTCCTAGCTGGGCCATGACCACGCTACCAATGTTAATTCTTTCGAACTTTGAAATCCCCTTCATCATGGAAACCGATGCCTCAGGCACAGGCTTGGGCGCCGTTCTTACTCAACAACAAAGGCTTATAACTTTTTTCAGCCACATGTTGTCTCTGAGGAACCAAGCCAAGTCTGTTTATGAAAGAGAGCTCATGGACATTGTGCTCGTCATCCAAAGTTGGAGACCCTACTTGCTTGGTAACAAATTTATAGTCTATATTGATCAGCAGGCACTAAAACATCAGGTAGAATAGAGAGAAGTCCAGCCCGAGTACCAAAAGTGATTGTACAAACAGTTGGGGTATGATTTCGAAATTCAGTACCAACCAAGACTGGAAAACAAGGCAGTTGTTGGCCAATCGTGGGTTCCTCAAGCTCCGCGTTTGACCATGATTACCGTTCCTCACACACTCGACCTGGGGATAGTCCGACAAGAAGTGGACAGCAACCCCAACCTTCAGCAAATCATGACCGACATAACCACGAATCTGGAAAGTCACCCCCATTTCACACTCGAACAAAATTAATTATTATATATAGGACGATTGTGTTGACCCCTAATTCAAATTTGCAGAAAGCAGTGCTTCACGCATGCCATAACTCCATTCTGGTAGGCCACTCGGATTTCCAACACGCGTATAAGCGACTCATCAGTGAATTTTATTGGGTGGGGATGAAAGTTGATGTCCAGAAATACTGCAAAAAATGCATTATTTGCAAGAGAAACAACTCATCCTTGCAATCTCCGGCGGGCCTTCTACAACCACTACCAAGACCAGACCGAATATGGGCAGATATATCCATGAATTTCATAGAAGGTCTCCCCAAGTCCCAAGGAATTGAGACCATCATGTTGGACAAGATTAAAGAACAGTTGTGACACGCACAAGAAAGAATGAAGCGTGCAGCAGACAAACAGCGGCGAGACATCAAGTTCCAAGTCGGTGGCATGGTTTTTCTGAAAATACGACCCTATCGGCAAGCCTCCATCACTAAGAAACAAAATGAGAAATTAGCACCCAAAGTTTTTGGCCCCTACCTCATCTACGCACGCATTGGCAAAGTGACGTATCGACAAGAGCTTCCCCCCGAATCAAATATTCATCATGTGTTCCATGTATCTCAATTGAAGAAAGTCGTTCCTTCTGAGGAGATCGCAGTTCCACAAGGATCAATCCTATCCGAAGACTATGAGTGAATTATTAAACCCTAGGAAGTCTATGCCTATCAATAGAACGAGACGAGACAATGGAGGAAGCTGGCATGGAAGGGCCTGCCCCCACACAAAACCACTTGGGAGCAAACTGTCATGATCAAGCAACAGTTCTCAAATTTCTACCTCGAGGACAAGGTGAATTTTAACATAGGGGGATATGTTAGGCCACCAATACATCGTGTCCACCAAAGGAGGAATAGACATGACAGTTGACCATTTCTAGTCGTTGGAGATCAGATTGTGGGATTTATATGTTGTCTTAGGTTAAGCTTGGCTATGTTAAGATATATTTGGTAATTACTTAGGTAATTAGTGGAGAGTAATCACCCTCTAGAATTGGTGATAATCTGATGTATTGTGGCTATAAATTAATCCTATCAAAAGTCTTTTGTTCTTGTCTAGTGTCTTTAGAGACTCATCTTTTTAGTTCAATGATTACAAGTAAATACAACTTTAAAGGTAGTGTTACAAAGAAAAATTACAAGCATAAGACTTCAGAAGGGAACAACACTTTGGCTTCATTTGGATGTGGTTGGTCTCTATTAGATCAAAGGGATTAGCATAACCTACTATTAGTTAAATATGACTAAATAGAATGAAAAATCAAAATGAAATAAGAAAGACCTACTTGTGTACGTTCAAAATATAATGCCTACTTTGTGAATGTTCAACAATCAATCTTATTAGACAGACTGAGTTTTGCGTAAGGTTTGATTTTTGTTAAAATTGAAATATTATGCAATAGTCAATGGCAAACTATTTCTTAGTTATAGTTCAATTCCATTAAATTTAAAGTTTTTTTTGGGGAAAATTGATAAAGCTTGCCAAATTCAAGGATAAAAGATGGGGTTTTTTTCCTTTTACATAAAATTAAAATATACATGATAAATAATATGCTTCCATATGACAGCTCTTACATGTTTGGTTTCAAATTCACGCTGCCATCTTCTAGCATCCCAAAAATCTTGACCCATCTCACCACAATAATGACCTACTTGATAGCCAGTTCTCTCGCGAATAACCTCAGCTTGCTGAAATTACAAAGAATGATAATAGAGTAAACTCTTTACACATGAATGGCTACTGAAGGCAATATGGCTACATTGAATATTAGTTACTTATTTTACCTGATAGACAAGTGGAACTTTGGGAACTAAAAACACAGCAAGCATCTTCTTCTTTTGAATTTGCAAATCATTGTAAATAGTTTTGATCAGAAGAACAGCAATAAGTGTCTTCCCAGCCCCAGTTTCAAGAAAAGCTATAGTATTTTTCTTCTTTGCTTGTCCAAGAACATCCAACTGGTATTGACGAGCTTGTTCCTCAGGGATTTTTCCCTTAATCTCCTCAATACTTTTCTCCGCAGTTCCCTCGAATTCCTGGTTTTTGTCATTATCAGTCATTGCTTCTTTGTTACGATCAGCTTCCCACATCCCTGAGTGAAAAACCATCTCATTGGACCCTAATTTGTCCCTCTCCCAATAACCCTTACGTTCCTGTTCCCGTTCCCTCGAGTCCCAATCTCTTGCATTCCTCCCACTTGTACCATAATGCTCTCTCCTCCTAAAATAACCTCTATCCCTTTTTCTATCAATCTCATCTCGCTCACGGAACCTCTTCCTAGAGTGAGACGTTTCTATATCCCTAGATGGACACTGCCCCCTGATTGAATAAAGTCTTTCATTGTTGTCATTGCTAGTACGAGGTCTCTTATTGCTTCGTTCAACATTATCACAACCCCAATCTCTCGATGACACAATATTACTCCCCTCATGTTTTTTAACTCCATTTCTGTTTGGGATTTCGACAACTCTGAGCCCTTCGCATCCATTTGGTTGCTTGAACCCATTAACAGATTCATAGCGCTGGCAGATATGTGTACCATTATCAAAATTATCCTTGCTCATCCCATTACATTGAAGAATTTCAATCTGTACGTCACTAGACTGTGCAGTAGAGCTATGAACCAGCATGTCACAGACCCCAGATGCCTCGCTCTCAATGTACAAGCCTTCCCCCACGGTGCAATCACTGTTGCCATTGCAAGTTACCGGAGAGAGGGTTGTGCCATTCTTGATACTGTCGAGAATGTGGTCAATTCCACCAAAAAAATCGTTGGAGAGGTTCTGATGATCAGAAGTGTGCTCGACTGAGGATCCGGGAGCAATAGAGGCGTGGAAATCGACAAAATCACTGATGAGGTCGCAGGAGATATCCTCACAGGCATCTAGCCAGAAAGAAGAAGCCCCCAAAGAACATGTTGGCTCGCCAGTAAGACTTCCAGGAGTCCTCGTCTGATCCTCCATAGCAGACTAGTATGACAATTAAACTAAAACCGAACAAGAACTACGAAATATTTCAATCTCAATTTCAAGTTTTGGAAGATGAATCAAAAACGTAAAAGGCGTAAATGAAAATGGAATTGACGTAAATGTATATTAAAAGATAGAAAAGTGAATACAGATTATAATAAGAAAGGCGGGAGAGTGAATGCTTGAGACAGAGGGAACAGGAACTGGAGCTTGAAGAAATGGGGGAGAGGGGGAGAGAAAGAGAATAAATTGCAGAAAGGTAGGAGATAGACCGTACGAAGCACGCAAAAGTAATGGGGGCAGAGAAACCCTAAGAACCCATCAACTTTGAGCGTGAGATTCCACGGGCTATCAAACGCCTTATTCTGCCTTACTTGTTCGAATTTGACCCCACGCACTTTCGTCTCTCTTTCTCTCTCTTTCTCTCTCTTTCGAGTTCAGGTTTTGCTTCTGCAACTTCTCCGCTTCCTTCCTTACTTTCTCTCGACCTCCTCGTTCTGCTCTCTATATACGTGAATTGATTTTTTTTTTTTTAATGTATAATATATAAATAAAAGATGTATTTTGTATGAAATATTAAAAATAAAAAAAAATGATTAAGAAATGCATTCAACAATTAAGATAAGAAGTCAGAAAGCGATAAAGAGAAACAAATTTACATTGTTCACTAAGCATGCTACGTTCATGAAAAAATTACAATTACATTATGGAGAACGAATACAAGAATATCAATCACAATAACTAAGATTTTATCTGTTTACGCTCGTGAAGTATCAAAGTTGAAAGCATATATATATCAACAAAAACTATATTTACTGATGGCTGTTTTGTTACCCCCCTTTCTTTCTTGACTTGAGGAACATCAAGAGAAAACAAAAAGGAAAAAAAAAAAAAAAAAAAAAAAAAAAAAAACAACTCAATTAAAAAAAATGGGTTCTTTCAGACATTATTAGTATATTAATAATAGGTTAATTTTATATTTCTTTACTGATATAATATTTAACATTATTAGTATATCTTTACTGATAAGAGGAAGTTTTATTTAATATTCTCCATCTACCTCTTTACCCATCCACCTCATAAAGTTCACTCAAAAATATAAATTTGGAGTTACCGTTCAAAATAATGTTTTATATTCAAATTTGAATCTATAAACTCAGACCGGAAAAAGATTTATACATCATCAACCAATCAATATATCATCTCGGATTATAAATCATTATAATTAATATATCCAGTAATTAAGAGATTATAAGTAATCAAATCTTTTAATTATCGTTAAATTAAAAGAAAAGAAAATTCTGCTGTTTAATTAAAGGAAAATGTCATCACCCTCCTTATCTTATTTCTGCAAGTTCTTTTTTCTTTAAACATATTTTTCGCAACGTTAAATTTCAATAAATACCAACCTACAGGTTTACAAACTAAGATTACCAAAATAAACATATTGATGTATTTATTATTAAACAGACATTTAATATTGAATTAAACAGAAACCTACAACCTATGTTTAAAAGGAAAATATAGTTCAAGAGTAAATTATTAATTTAATCCACATAATTTGAAGAAAAAAAATTAAATAAAAAAAAAATGAATTTGACCCCACGCACTTTCGTCTCTCTCTCTTTCTCTCTCTCTCTCTTTCAAGTTCAGGTTTTGCTTCTGCAACTTCCCGCTTCCTTCCTTACTTTCTCTCGACCTCCTCGTTCTGCTCTCTATATACCTATACCACCCCAAAATAAGCTCCCAAGCACGCAGACACGCACCCTGTCGCAGTTTTCCCTTCTCCTACGACTACAAAAAATAAATACTAATTCCTTCCTTATATTAAATTTTGGTAAAATTGCACATTTTTGTAATAAGTCTTTAAAATTTCATCTCGTCCCCCCACGAATTCTCCGCGGAAAAATGGTCATTCTTCAATTAGGCAGTATGTCTGGTGACAATAATTTTATTATGTTATACTAGTATTGGAGTACAGGTTATTGTGACCTGAGTTATGATTTTTTTTTTTTCTTACAATTTTTTAAAAAATAAACTTGAATTTATATTTAAAATTTACAAATAATTAAAATTTTGTTTTGTAAACTCATAACTAATATGACATAATGAAAATAAATGGTTGGAAGGAAATTGTTTGACCGATTTACTTCAATAAAAATTATTGATTTATTTCAAACAATCATTCATTAACTTTTGTCAATATTTTTTTTTAATGGTGTCTGTTGATGTCGAAAAATTGTCAACTGATATTTACAGTAATTATTTATTTAGCTGAGGACGAAAGGATCGGCAAGAAAGTAAATTTATGGCACACTGGTGTGGTAAGTCAGAAACAAAATTAGGGAGAATAATTAGGAATACTAATAAATGACTTAAGGATACTTAGCTTAGGATCCGTCCCCTGAAAGGGAGAAATGACTTGATTTTTATAGCAGTCGGTCTTGTAACCGCTGCAACTGACTTATGGCGATATAATGGCCGGTCGTTAGAAACGTCCGCCATTAAGCAGGGTATGAATACTGGCGTAACTCCTGGTCGTTACCCTTTAGAGGCGTAACGGCCTTGATTCTGGACTCGGTCGGCTCTTCGGAGAGTCTTGACCTCCACGGTCGACCCAATGGGGGAGACCTACTAGTTATAACGGGCGACACAACGGGGTGCAACGCCTCCAAACGTTACTTGGACTCGGTCGACTCTTCGGAGAGTCCTGACCTCCACGGCCCATCCACTTGGATGGACCTACTCGTTGCCGGACCCGAAAGGGTGAGGCTACAAGGGCCGGCCCCGAGGGGTCCTTGCCTTCCTTGGCCAACCGGCTGCAAGGGTCGATCCCTAAGGGGTCCTGGCCTTCCTTGGCCGACCCCTTGGGATCAACAGAGGCGCTGGGCGACCCCCAAGGGTCGGCAGTACCTTTGGCCGACCTTCCCGGGTCGGCAGTGACTTTAGCTTTTTATAGAATCTCCATTTATAGAATCTCCGTTTATTTGATTTTTTTTTTTTTTTTTTAAATATAATGTGTTACAAAATTAATCTCGACATCCTCTAACCATATGTCGGTTTTGCATTCAAGATACCCAACGAAAACTATGAACGATCAACTTGAAATCTGAATTCTGGTTTTTATGTTTTTTAATTGAAAAACCAGCAATCATAAATATGGAAAAATAGTAACAACAGATAAAAAATAAACACTAAATTTACGCAGTTGGATTCGTATGTCCTACATCCACAAGCACCTAATGACTAGTATAGGTGAAACAATTTTATAAGAGAATTTACAATGAATAGTCAAAAAACAAAGAAACAAGAACAAGATTAAAAATTTAAAGATTCCAATAAAATTTCCTACACAATAAATTGCATAAATCACACAAGATCGAATGAAAAAGGAGAGGAAACAAATATTGAAGTAATCAAAGACTTACAAAGAGTTTTCTCCACTGTCTCAGAGCTTTTATATAACTAATTTATCCAAAAAGTCTTCAAATTTTGTCAAATATTGATTCCAAGCCAAAATGCTCAAAGATTTGAGTATATCTACACCGAGGAAAGGCAAACCGACAAAGTTCCGACCAAGAGGGGCCAAGACCACGTCGAACTGGTGCCATAAAACGCCTCGAACGGCACCAACGACGCTGTTGTAGCAAGCAAACCGAGAAGCCATGTTTTTGGGTTATCCTTATTCTCTTTATTTGTCAAATGGGGAGAGCCTTATCCCCTCTGACTTTTGCTATCACTTGGATGTGTAAAGTCACAAATATCATTTATTTTCTCAAACTACACTTTGATCTTTTAGTAATTTCCAAAAACAATATATCACTCAATTTATAATGTAAATAAAGCTGAATTAATGAAGTAGTGATGCCACTAATTTATAAACATAAAATGAGTGGATATGAAACTAATAAGCTTGACAACATTATATTAGATTTAGGTTGTTATAAAATCTCCTAACTAATGAATATTATAAAATCTCCTAAATAATGAATATGATTAACCCAACTAAATACTAATTGATATAAAATAATATTTAATTAAATTAATAATCATAATTAAAGTTTATTTTATAATAGTGTGTATATATATTTTCATGAAAATTGAGTATATAGTCGTGCATTGTCAGTCATGTATATATAATTCGGAGTAAGAAGGGCCGAAGCCCGAAATTACTACGATTTCAATCTCGGCCGGTCTAGGGATAAAAGCATGGGCCGGCTTCTGCCGGAAGACCCACTATAAATACTCGAAGCTGGAGAACAGACGGAGGTTTAGAATAGAGCGACAGATGAACATTTGCGCAAAATGCTGCAATAATGAATTTGGTTCGAAGTCCTGAGATCTAAATTTGCTTTGGGTAAACTTCTTCTATTGTATCGCTGGATTACTCACCCAGAAATTTGTCAATGGGGAGGGAAAAAAATGAGAATCGTTGTGTGCAGTGTGGATCTAGAACGAATCAACTTTTCGTTCTGTACTCACCCGGGAACATGCATCTCATGAAATGCGTAAGCTTGCATTATCATTGATTTCTCTCTTTCCTGTCTATTTTTTCCCTTTCTTTTATTTTATGTAAAATACTCTGGCTTCTTAATGTTGAAAGGACAACTGCAAATCCATTGCGGACGAATACATCGAATGCGAAGTGATGGTGAATTGTCAACTCCTTTATTACTATTGTTGTATTCCTTTATGCTTTTTTTTTTTTTTTTCCATCCATTTGTTTATGCAATTACTTTATCTAAGGAATATACTATTTCAAGTGGTAGATTGTTTTGATCGATCTGATACTGCATAGGCGCCAAGCTTACAGACATTTGCTCTTCAATCTACTAGATAGAGATCACTTGTCTTGTCAGGTACGCACCCAACCCAATTACTTTGTTTTTCATTGAATAATAATTATTAGGTAACAAATGGTTCCACCTCAAAAATCAATTGGTGGCGAGGAAAGTAATCCAGATATCGTAAAGACTCATCCATCTAGAAAAAAGTGAGTATCTCCAACATGTCCCTTAAAATGGTGCCATTTTGGAAATACACCTTGGATTAGATCTAAATTTGTCAACCAAAATACCCGCTTCGACTTACTCGCTTGGGTCAGATCTGAATTTTTGGATCAAATACCTAGTTTTAAGTTTTTTCTTGCTTGGGTTGGGTCCGTCTTACCCGCTTAGGTTTACCCATTTGGGTACAATCCAACTTGTTTTGGATCAAATGCTCGCTTAGGTTTTTACCTGCTTAGGTTGGATCTAGATTTGAGAGACCAATACCCATATGGAATTCTGTTGCTATATTAGATAGCATGAGGTTTCTCCTTAAAATCAATTATCAATATACAACAATTACTTAGTTAATTAGATTTCTGTTGTATTAAGAAGTTATTTCCTACTCATTGTTGTTAGTTAGTTTACTTCCATTGATTGACCGTCATATGTACTTGAAGAGGCTAAAGAGGATTCATTCAATAAAGAATATATTAGATTTGAGCACATTTAATTTCTCTTTGTTCATGCATATTTCTCTATGAAGTTTCAGTTCTTCGACGATTTCTTTCATCAAATGGAAGACTCGTGAGCTCGTATAGGATGTAATTGTAGCTTCTATCGAACTCAAATCAATCCTTATTTGATGCATTCGTCTTTTTCAGCCACCACAGTTTTGGTTACTCAATTGCTGGTAGCACAGAAAGTTACTCGTCGTGGAATGTTGTGAGGATAGATCTTTTTGGCAAAAACAAAGAAGGTTTCATTGATGGAACAATCGAAAAACCTTCAACTTCATGATGGCAGTATATTGGAAATGTAATAATAACGTGATAATCTCTTCGCTTATTAATTCAGTTTTGTAGGAGATAGTGGCTAGTATTGCATATAAGGGCTCAACGAAAAACATCTGAAATGAGTTAGAGAAAAGGTTCAAAGAGACCAATGGACCTAAGATCCATCAGTTAAGGAAAGAGCTGATGACAACGAATCAAGGATCGATGAAGCATATTTCACATAATTGAAGACTATTTTGTAAGACGTAAATGGTTTTCGTTCGAAAATTGAGTGTTATTGTGGCAAATTTAAATCATGTATGGATCATCTTCACTCTTAGTATGTAATGATCTTTCTCACGATTTTAAATGAAACCTATTGAGGAATCGCACGAAAAGCATCTATGAGTGGTATTTAACACATTAAAGGATCACGGTCTATATGCAATTAAAAGGAAGTGTGTGTTTGCGCAGTCTAGATGCGAGTATTTGGGACATTGGGTCTCTGACGCGGGAGTTGAAGCAGATCATGAACAGAACCATGATCCATTGGCCGGCTCCACAGTCCCTAAAGGAGCTACTTGGGTTCCGGGGGTTGACGGAATATTACCGGAGGTTTGTGGAGGGATGCGGTATCATGGCTGCCCTCCTAACAGAACTACTCAAGAAGGATACGTTCACATGGAATGATGACACAAATCAAGCTTTTGAGAAAGTGAAGTCGGCAATGATCACACAACCAGTTCTTGCCCCGCCTGACTTTTCAACAACTTTCACAGTGGAGACAGATGCATCCGGGCATGGATTAGGTGCCTAACACAACAAAGGAGGCCAATATCCTACTTTAGCCCGAGACTGTCTGCTGCATAAAGGGCTAAATCCATTTATGAATGGGAGCTAATGGCTATTGTTGCTAAATCCATTTATGAATGGGAGCTAATGGCTATTGTTTTGGCAGTACAACGGTGGAGGCATTACCTGCTGGGGCGAAAATTAAACCGATCAAAGAGCTCTGAAATATCTGACGGACCAGACAAAAATCCAACCAGAATACCAGCGTTGGGTAACTAAGCTTTTGGGATATGATTTTGAGATCGAATACCATCTAGGGTTAGAAAACAAAGCAGCAGATGCCTTATCGAGAGTAGTCATCGACCCAAAACTAAGGATGATATCGGTACCCTCCCTAGTGGATATTGAACAAGTTGTTGAAGAGGCGAGTAACGATGATGAGCTAGTCGAAATCATGGAAGCATTGAAAGATGACTCAGATAGTGTTCCAAGGTATTCAATGGAACAGGGCCGATTGCTTTACAAAGGGCGAATGGATTTGTCAGCAAACTCAACTCGTATTCCCATGATATTACACACGTACCACGACTCGGTGTTAAGAGGGCACTCAGGTTTCCTCAGAACTTACAAACGATTGACAAGTTGATTGTTCTGGAAGGGAATGAAATGAGAAGTAAAAGACTATGTGGCGGCTTGTCAAGTTTGCCAAAGAAACAAAACAGAGGCCATATCCCCTGCGGGTCTATTGCAACCTTTGGCAGCTCCAGACCGCATATGGGAGGACATCTCCATGGACTTTGTCGAGGGATTGCCCAGGTTCAACGAGAAGAATGTGATACTAGTGGTGGTCGACAAGCGAAGTAAGTATGCACATTTCATTATGCTAAGCCATCCTTATACCACAAAAGAAGTTGCAGCCTTGTTCATTCAAGAAATAGTTGCTTACATGGGTTTCCTAGATCGATTGTGTCGGATAGAGACAAGATCTTTACTAGCCACTTATGGAATGAATTGTTCAGAAGTCAAGGGACACAACTTTGGAAGAGCACTGCATTCCATCCCCAAATGGACGGGCAAACCGAGAGAGTAAATAACTTCCAGAGGTGTACTTGAGGTGTTTCTGTAGTGAGAAATTGAAACAATGGAGCAAGTGGATTTGGTGGGCTGAATTTTGGTACAATACAAATTACCACGTCTCCATTAATTCCACCCCTTTTCAAATAGTTTATGGACGAACCCCTCCTCTAGTAGTGTCGTATGGCGAGCACAAGGTCACCAACAATGCAGTGGAACAATAACTAATCAAGCGGGACTTAGCTCTTGCGGCTCTGAAAGAAAGATTACAATTGGCCCAAGAAAGACTGAAGAAATATGCTGATAGACAACGAAGGGAAACGCTCTATAATGAAGGGTACATGGTTTTTTAAAAGATACGGCCATATAGACAGAGGTCTTTAGCCAATAGACGCTGTGAGAAGTTGACACCCAAGTCTTTTGGGCCTTACCGCATAACGGAATGCATTGGCAAAGTGGCGTACAAATTGAGTTTACGCCATGAGACCACAATTCACAACGTCTTCCATGTATCTCAACTAAAGAAATGTATAGGCTCCAAATACCAAGTGCTGACAGACCCAACGATGTTATTTGAAGATTTGGATGGGTGGCGGAGCCGGAAGAAGTTTTGGGAATCAGGAGGAATGATGAACATAAAGAGGAATGGTTAGTTAAGTGGAAGAACCAACAGGCTTGTGAAGCTACATGGGAGGACGTCAAATGCATGAACTAGCAGTTTTCTGAATCTCACCTTGAGGAAAAGGTGTATTTGACTCCCGCAAGTACTGTGAGGCCCCCAACTTGGCAAACATATATTAGGAAAGGGAAATTAGCCCAAGTCAGTGCTAGCAAGGCCCAAACCGAGATGATAGTGGCAGACAAGGAGACAATGTCCCCACCAATCCGTACATACGTACGAAGAGGCAAGCGGGGCGAAAGAAAAGAGGGGTCGTCGAGAGGCAGGGGGAAATGGTGAATGATCTGGTGGTCCCGAGTCTAACAGAGAGAAGGAGTATATAAGCTCCAACATAGGAATGGTCAAGGCAGGCAGAATTCTTAGGAACTTGAGCAGGAGAGCTACCAGCCCTCTCGAATGGCTGGATGGTTTCGTTTGTAGCTTGTTGCTTTATTTTGTTATCTCTTAGTTTTAAGACCCTGTAATGAATGCTATTTACTAAATAAAGTCTCTCTATTATAACATCTTTGGTGTTCGAGAGTATTGTGTGTGGGTGTGAGTTCTTTTCTTGCAGGTGAAGTAAGATACCTGACATATCCACTAAAGATGCCTTAGATTTTCGTCATCTAATTGGGAGATTGATTTATCTCCAAATATCGCGACCATATTCTCAATTCATAATTTGAGTTAGTTTTTCGCATACCCTCCTGATCAACACATGTAGGCTGCAACTCACCTGCTATAATTCCTCAAAGGCAGCTGCGGTTATGGTGTTCTGTTTAAAAACAACAAGTTTATTCCAACTCAAAGCTTACTTGATTCAGATTGGGGTTCATGTTCCGATACTCAGTGCTTTGTGGTTTTTTAGTGTATTTTTAGGTGGTTGTCTTGTTTCTTGAAAGATTAAAAAGCAAGCCTCGATCTTATGGTCTAGTCAAGGCAGGGTACCGCTCCTTAGCTAGTGTCACTAGTGAAGTCACCTTGATATCTTATATTCTCAAAGATTTGCACATTGAATTTGTGACTCCCGCTCTCGTTTTGTGCGACTACCAAGCGGCAGTGCCTGTTGCAACAAATCCAATCTTCCACGAAAGAACCAAGCACATTAAGATAGTCTGCCACTTTGTGCATGACAAGATTGACTGAGGCTTTCTTAAATTGCTTCAAGCATGAATGAATAGTGTTTAACAGGCGCAAAAAAGCCAAAAAAAGAAGAAGCAAGTGCAAGGCATAACTATCACGCTTTTCTGTGAAGCTCCCAGGCGCAAAAGGCGCGTGCATTGAGGAATTTAATTTTTTTGCAAAAATCAAAACAACTACATTAAAAGCAATCATCCTAATTTTTGTTATGAAAGACTAATTCAAAGTTTAAGGATTACAGAAAGTGAAGTAAAAACTTGACGAGGCATGAATGGATGAACATGATGCAAATGAAGGTGAATGAGAAGATAAGTTTCTTCAGATCAGAGCTTCCTCTGTTTTGATGATCACATGATCTTCAATTTGAGAGAAATCGCAAAAATCTTCAATTTGAGAGAAATTTCAGCTTTCTCTGTTTTGAGAGAAAATGCATAAACTCCAAAAAAATGGCCTTATGAACTCAAAAAATTGCAGGGATTTTATTTCATTTGTTTATTATATAATAATTGGCATAAGGAAAAAAAAAAAGAGGCATGATGAATATGGCAGACCCAAGTCAATTACTTTGCCACGTGAGTGCATACATGAATTCACTTGATTCTTATTACTTTTAAAATATTTCAATTAAAACTAACTTTAAACTTATCATAACTTTTAATTTTAAAATATAAAGACTAAAATCAAACATTTAAACCATTGTATTTATATTCTATTTTGAGATTTATTTGATTCTTGTGTTGGAATGCTTATTTTGTTTTGGTAAATTGATAAAAATTTAATATTATAAAAGGAATTAATATATGTGTTGGAATGCTTACTTTTTAAAACACCGCAAACTAAGGACTAACTAGTTGGTATGGCTCTCCTAATATCAACCATCCAAAGTTTCATGTTCAAGATGGGCCTCCTTGATGTCCATGCAGACTCCATTATGAGGGTAGGTTATCAATTATACAGTAGCAGTTAGTTTGTTAATTAGATTTCTCTTGTAATAAGAAGTTGTTAAGTTAGTTGTTATTTCCAGCTCATTGTTGTTAGCTAGTTGGCATCCATTGATCGACCGTCATATGTACTTAAAGACAGGATTCATTGAATAAAGAATATACGAGATTTTCCTCTACAAGATTTGTTAATAATTAAGCCATTATGAGTTTTTTTTTTCCAACAGTCTGTTCCAGATTCTAATACGGTCATTTTCCTCACTCTTTTGCAGGATTTAATGTGGAAATCTGGTCTTAGTTTTCTTCTTTTTGAGGCTTGTATCCAAGTCCCCCTCTTACTTACTGTTGACGTCATACGTTTCTTCTTGACATTTCTACATTATGTTCCTTAGCAGCTACCAATTAGACAGGTACATGCTTCTGAGACTAAGTGAGAAACAATCATCCATGAGCTTTTCATCAGCAATTGGGATTTGTCAAAAGGTTTATGATCTGTACTATAACCATTTTTTGGTTGCTTTAGATGTTTCATGATAATCATATACATTTATGGAAGTTGTTTTAAAAATATTTATAGACTTTGGTGGATGTGTGTCTCGGAAATATTATGTTTCTTTGTGCATTCCGTATTTTGTCAAGGATATTTCTGAGGAGCTCAACTGGGGTAGATAGGTATGTTACAGAACATTTTCAAGACTGTTGCTTCAATTTTTGAGATACTCCTAGTGCAGCCAGCGTTGGAATATGCGTTCATTCGACTTTGATTCTAATTTGTTTGTTTCTCATGGCCTGTGCAGGTACAGGTTCAAAGACTTGTTATTTGCCATCATTATTTCAAGTTACTTCAAGATCTTTCTTGTTAGCATGATGGTATATTTACGATAATCCTAATTATTATTGTTATTATTTTTTATTGTAAACATTGCAATCTAAATATCTAATTATCTAAAACGCGTTGAATGAATACTCGTGTATCTTTCTGATATTTAGCGCGTCTTACTGCAGGTGTGGGAATTTCCATCCACAGTGATCTTCATCATAGATTTATTTGTTTTATCGTCCAATGCAGTAGCAATTAAAGGTGACGATAGCTTTAATTTTGTCAGCACAAATGAATCTGGCTGGAACGATTATTGTACAGATTAGTGATTTGACCAAATTCGCAATAAATATTTTTGTTAATCAGTAATCACGGAGTCAGCTGTGAGTAGATGCATTGGAACTTGCTTGTGTGCTTATGGAGCTAAGTTTCTGGCCACGGGGCTTCTTTAGAAATAAATTTTAAAGATGGACACAGGCACATCAGCCGACACTTATTATGGGAGGCCAGATCACATTATTAACTATGCAACCTCAAATTTAGAGGATGGCTGGAGCTGGTGATCTGGCTTGCGGTTTCTTAGCCCGATTGATTAAAGTTCCTTTTTTTTTTTTTTCTTTTCAAAATTTGAATCGAATATTTTTAAATAGTGCCGATAATGCTGGTGGTGGCTTTCAGAGGTATACCTCTTGTATTAATGACATCTTGCATGAAGGATCGAAAAAATTCGATTGATAACTATTTTTATTTTAGATTACAACAATTATGGAAGGGATAATCAACTCTGTGACTTCATGGCCTTTTGAATGTAAATTGACATCGCTGAGCTACTCAACTTGTTGGCAACATTTGAAACAACTACTTCATGAGCTTGAAGTTCAATACATCGTGAGTTTCCATTCTGTTGAGTCTTGAGAAACTATCAGTCTTAAATATCCATAACCAACTATCCAGGCAGCCATAGTACTCATAAACTTGACTGTAATTTAACAAGAATATTCAAATGACAAGTGCGTCTATGCTTGAGTTTTGGGCGGTTGGAACAACTTGGATGACCCCTTTTCTGTTCTTGTTCTTGGGTAGGAAGCCCGATACTTGGAGGAAGATTGAAAATCCATAAAATCTGGTTCTGGTAAGGAACTCCATGGAGGTCTGCACATCCTTAAGGTGGCATCATCTAAGTATTCATTAGGAAGAAGTATTGAGTTCAAAACTTCTGTGAGATTATATTCACTATCAAAAGCTCTAGGCTGTATCGGTTACATATTGAAGACAATGACAGATTGAAAATCTGCCAAGGCAGGTGGTTGTCTGGGATTTCGTAGGGGGTGAAGGACGGATTGTTCACTTGCTTGGGCGTCTCTAATCATTTGGGTTAAAAGTGAAAACAAAATCATAAAAAACTAGAATTAAGTAGCTAAGCCATATTAAGTTCACTGGATAGATGACTATTTTACTTTACCTTTATTTTTCGATGTCAAGCAAGAGTAGTGTTGTGTTCATTTTGGTCATAAATTGAAACATATTTCACTTCTAGATTTTCCTTCAATCGACAAAAGATGAATGGCGACTGCATGGGTGTAGAACGTAGCAAGGATAAGGTTATAACAAAAAGGTTGATTGTGGCTGGCTAATAATATATAAAACGAAACAGGTTCATACTGAGAATAAAAAAAAAAAGGAAAAATTGGTGTTTGTGGGGGAAATAGAGAGCAACTATCACCGAGCAAAGTTACTGATGATAGACATAGACGATGAGAAAAGAGTAGGAAAAGACAGGTACCTGCTAATGGTATTGGCGGTGTTAACATCCAGGTGAAGGTGATACTCGTGTATCACCCAATTGGTCTTTATAGTATTACCACCCCGGTCACAATAGAGTTGCTGCAAACTCTAAAACGTCAATATGAGTTGCTGCAAATGGAGACCACAAAAACTGTTGATGACTAGGATTTAACAAACCAAATGAAAATCGATGGTGAAACACATTCACAACAAACAAAAGTGGAATTTGACAAACCAAATGAAAACTAATGGTGAAACACATTCCGAGCAAACAAAAGTGGAAAAGATTTTGAGATTTTTAACTCCCCTATTTGAACATGTTGTTACTGCCATTGAAGAGGTCAATGACCTGTCTAAAATGACAGTAAGATTATTATCTGGTTCCCTACGAGCGCATGAGCAACAGATGAATGACAGTAAAAGTGAAAAACTAATTGAGCAGACATTGCAAGCACATACCTAAATTGGTAGCTCCTATCACAAGCATAATAGTTCACGAGGCAGAAGACGGGGACATGGTGGCACCTATTCCAACAAAGGTCGTGGTGGCTAGAATCATAGAGGTGCTGACAAAAACAACACTAGTTCTAATTCCTCTTGGCAATAAAGAGAACATAAAGATATGTATAATAAATCAAATGTGGAATGTTATAATTGCCACAAGCGTGACCATTATGCAAATGAGTGCATATCAAAAGATGACAATCAAGTTGCCAATTATACTCAAGAAGATCGTAATCACGAATATGAAGAAGAGGATCATGCATGGAAGTAAGCATCCATCCCAAAAAACAAGACAAAGCCTAGGCTTTTAGAACGAAAGCAACACACACTTGACCACAAACACATTCGTAAAAGAGAAAAAAAAAAAAAAAAAAAACGGCACTCAGATGTAGACGTAGTCACATATTCTTGTATTTCTTGAACAAAGGTATCCACATTAAAGTAGTCTTCTGATATTGCCTATAAGCTTCTGTTCTGTTGCTTCACCATTCGCTCTTTAACTAGCTTGGTTACATAAACTAAGCGCAAACTGTTGAGCAGTGATCCAAGAGGCTCCATCTCTAGGTGAGCTGCTCTCCAAAATAGTTTGGGTGCCTAGAGTAACGCCAATAGTCCCTCCTCTATATTGGCCACCATAGATTTTCCATTCATTTTTAGCTCCATGTTTTTTGTCGCAAATTCATGAAGTTGGGTGTCGAAAAAGTAGGCGATCATAATTCTAGAGGCACAAACAAACTATGAAGCACGGATATATACACGAAATACGGATACAGATATGACACGATACGTCGATATGTCATTTCCTTAAAAATTAAGACATAGATACGTTGAAAATACGTTAATTTTT
Source organism: Cyclanthera cordifolia (assembly GCA_037832605.1). NCBI lineage: Eukaryota > Viridiplantae > Streptophyta > Magnoliopsida > Cucurbitales > Cucurbitaceae > Cyclanthera > Cyclanthera cordifolia. The sequence goes on from JBBMEG010000021.1 coordinate 595,887, forward strand.
TTTAGTAATTATGTAAATTTAGCATAAACTACTAAATGTACAATACAGTATAGTGATCTCACTAAAAAACATATAATATAAAGTTAATTACAATGGATGTCTCTTAGGCATGTTCCATAGAGGTGGTGGAAAATGAGTATTTTAGAAGATGAAGATGTTTTTTTTTTCATGAAGAAAAGGGAAAGGTTGTAGGTTTTTTGTGATAAATAAAAGAGATGATTTCTTTCGTTTTTCTTTTACCTTTTATTATTTAGTTGACTATAACATTAATTATTTTGGGTTTGAGCTTTTAACATTTGAGTTTAAAGACCACACATGTTTACAAGATGTGTCCAAGATGTGTCCGAATATTAAAAAAATAATAAAAAATTAGGACAAGTAAAATGGCGTGGACACGTGTTCGAGAAGTGTCCGAAAGAATCTGTGTCCGATAAGTGTCCAACACAAATTCTTTCCCTATTTTAAAGTATCCGTGCTTCATAGGACACAAAGATTGCTATCAAGTGCCAGTATCTTCATACCATCGTCAAGTGAACAACTTACAGAGGGAAACATACGCCAATCAGAAATACCTATATTATATTAAAGTTAAAGTTGAAAAACCGGTTGCTTGATGTGAAAGATAGAAGCAGAGTAATTGGTTGGTCATTACCGCTTGTGAAAGGTAGACAACAAAGAAAAAAACCCACCGCCAACTGTTGTCGTGGTGTCAGAGCATATCCGTGAACCTCCAGTCCTATCTAACTCCCAACTGCCATCTCTCCCGCCTCAAGTAGTTGTGGGAAAGCCTTGTGCTCCAATCCAAGTCAAAGCAATTACGATCCATGACCTCCATTTATTTTACTGGGCTACAGGGTGAGAAGCACAATAGTGAACCATCATCAGGGGTATCAAAGTCCAATACAGGTCAATCATCCAGTGGCTGGGCTGGACATGGCTGAAGAGTCAGAAGAGAAAGTTCACAATGAGGAAGAAGAGTGCATTCACTAATAAAAGAGGATGGTGATAACACCATCTCCAGAGAGCAACAGAAGAACTGCCACTAACATAGTTGCTAAGGAAACACAAGTAAAAGAGAATGGAGGGAAGTGGAACCAATAATGCTATCACACCATTGATCACATTGCTGCCATTTCTGCCCTTGTCAAAAATGCTTTCTTCCCTATCCATTTTTATAGGCCTCACAATTCTGTGTCCAATCCATCTTCTACTTTGTATCTTCCTAGGCTGCAGGCTATGTGAACCTCTTTCATATTTTATTATGTACGGTAACAGGGGAGTTGGCATATCATTACTGAATATTTTCATTTTAGTGAATAAAGCCCCTTCTGGCAATTATAATTAATTAGTTATGTGAGGACCAGAAACAGACTTGCAATTTATGGGTTGGGGAAATGATGAAAATGGTAGTGTGCGTAATCATGATGATTGGAGTGGTATGCATCATCCACAACAACATACTTTTTTATTCTTAAACGAAACAGCTTTGAATTCATGCCCAATATTTTCCACCTCTTTCCCATATTCAAACTAACATCCTCGTATTTGTACATAGAGTAAACACTTCCAAGTATATATGCTATATAACTAGTAACCAACTATATACGTATTTTTTTTTTTAGTTTTCCATGTACAGTTTTGATATTGATTTTCTTCGCATGTATTGGAAATTCGAAACTTCCTGGACAACTACCAGTACTACCAAGCAATCCATGTCAGCTATCAGTCAACAAAACTTTATGCAATTTCTACAACGCAACACCCGTTGCACATATATAACATAATCTATTAACTCCAATCTCTCAAAGCATCTTGAATACAACTAGCAACTCAAAAGGAATTGACCATTTAATGGCCCTGCTCATCGAACTGGTTACCCTCCTCATCACCTACATCTCTTTCATCCCCATAATTAACCCAAGGTAGCATTGATTCAAACAGAACTGCCAATGCACTCCTATTTCCGACTTCCCGGGTGGGTTGCCGTTGATCAGGAGGATTGGCATGTTGATTTATATTCTGCACGTCTCTCATCCTTGGATCAACCACAAAATCTTGCAAGGCTTCAGGAGGGGCAGATGATACTGAATCAGAGAAATCCGAGACCAATAAATGAGCATACCTGGCAAAAATATGAAACTGTCACTTTCGCCCTACAAAAGTTGCACTCATAATTTCTGAACTCCACTAGTACACAGGAACCTAGATAGACGATTTGAATCTATATTTCTATCTATGACTACTTTAAATCAAAAATAATTTCAGAGAACTTTCAAAATGCATGCATTGAGGAGGCACTCGAATGAGGCAAAAAGCTTGATACACAGAAAATATTTCTAATCACCAAACAGAGAGTGATGAAGAAGAAGATACTCACTCATTTCTCTCGGATGAGAATGCTTCTTTTCTTACACAAGCCCAGTCTTTAGCACCGTTTCCATCAGTTTCCAAAACTTCAATTACCGATTGTGCAGTCTCTTTGAGTAACTTCTGCAGATCCGGGATTCTCCATATAATGTAATTTCTCTCGACATACAAATTAATGAGATGATCCAAAGATGGAATTCCTGTCTGATCAAGCAGGAACAAGGAATGCTTGCATATCTGCACCCAAAACTGTTCCTTTAGTGGGACCTTATCTACTAATCTCTTTAGGACCATAGGGTGAAGCATTAACGCCTGCTTCAAAAGATCTGTCGAATTAGCCCTCGTAGCATCAACATTATCATCCTTTGATGGTTCTTCAGACTCGAGATAATATCGACATATGGAAAGGGAAAATGAGAAGTTTGGAAACAACCACAAGGAAGTATCATCGTTGTAGCTCTCAGCAAACCTTTCCAGCCAAGTGTATTCCTCCGCTCTCAAAGATAAGTAATCAATGAAGAAAAGAGCCCCCATTGGGTCATCAGAATCCAGTGAAAGTAATAGTTTGCAAACTTCCAAGGCAGATCGATGACAACCACGTCGATCCAAATTTTTTAAGTGAGTGAAAAGTGATGTAAACATTGGCTTGTTCGTTTCATGGCTGATCTTCAACTGGCAATTACCCTGTAACGCAGTAAACATAGGGTTCCATGCACATTCCAAGGCATATAAACTCTTTGAAACTGCATCAGAGGACATTTCATGGTCACCCACAAATTTAAAATATTCTGCCATCGTTATAAGTGAATCCAAATGATATGGGTGGTACAACAGAATACTAGCAATGCCATTGAGATCATGAATCGATTTGGCAGCTTCAAATGCTTTCTGAGCTTCAACATAGGATGGTGAGTGCACATATCTGGAATTCATTGCATTACAGTCCAAAACCCAGATGAATATAGATCAAGTTCATGTTAACATATTTTTATGACAGTGGTGACACTATTTATAAAAAATAAAAAACAAGTTAAAAACCATAGAAAGGCAAAAACCCAACATTAGATACAAATTGAAATAGTTAGAAAAAAATGAACACAAAAAGAAAATAAGATAGACAATGTTGAACACAAGAACTGTAACTAACTGCAATGTGCATTGTGCAAGATACAAATTGAAATAGTGTGAAAAAATGAAGACAAAAAGAAATATGATAGACAATTTTGAACAGGAATGTAATTGACTGCAATATGCAAGATTCTATGCGTGTGATTGGGGTGGGGTCACAATTATTTACAAATGGAAATTTCAAATGAAAATTCATTTTTAGTATTTTCTTCATGTCCGAGACAGAAAGAGACGATATAGATTAACAAAATTGAACTTCAGCTTATTAAAGGCTATTGAATTGTGAAGGGAAAGGAAAGCTTCTAATATTTACTCTGATCCAAAATTGAACTTCAGCTTATTCAAGGCTATTGAATTGCGAAGGGAAAGGAAAGCTTCTAATATTTACTCTGATCCAATATTCAGATATCACAATCATGCTTGTCCAATGCATGTTGCGTATGGCTGCATGCCTGCTTAGACCCTATTTTTACTTCTTTCACAGTATGGGTTTTATTTTCCATGTCGTCATTTCCTTGCATTTATCTGAGCATACGTCACCTTGCCATTTTGATGTGCAAGTCTACCTTATCAAAAATCACCCATAATGTATTATAGGGTTTGACTTCTTGATGCTTCCTGCCAACCAAGTTATACGAATAATGAAATATAGTTGATGTGGCCTAAGTTGGTTGTACAACCTTTTCGGAAACAAGAGCATTTCAAAGCTTTCATCCTACCTTTTTTGAAAACCTTTTTTCTCAAGACCCGAGAAGAAGATTGCACCAGTTGTGCCACTCAGTTTGTGTTTTCATTTTTCTGACTTGCTCAACGGATTAGAGCATGTGCCTTACAATCGTTCGCGAGAACTATGAAGTTGGATCGTGACACCTAACAGGCAAACCATTCAACATTCCCCAACAGGCTAGACATACATATTGTCACCTCATTCTAGTTTTCTCCTACTTGATGGCCCATTTAGATTGCATTTTAATTTAAATGTTTTTGAAAAATGCATTTTCTTTTAAGTATTTTTTCCCTTTTTATTTCAATGAATGTTTGGCTGGCTTACATGCACCTCGATTATTCTCATGAGACAGCTGCCTAATTCTACTACATTTGGTTGTCAAAGAAACCTATAGAAATTAATTCTTAGGTAGATGGACACAATGGATTTGAACTCATAACTCTTTAGTTCCTCAAGCGTCAAGACCCTCTTAACCACTAGGCGGCTAGACCAACACATGATCATTTCTCTTTAGGTGTATTTGGATTTATAGAAGACTAGGAGAGAAGGAGGGAAGTGAAGAGAGAAGATAACCCCTTATTTGGGGTTAAGGGTTAGAAGGGGAAGTGGCAAAGGCCTTATTTGAGGTTAAAGGTTTGGAGAGGAAGAGGCAGCAAAACCTTGTTTGGGATTAAGGGTTGGGAGGGGAAGGAGCAAATAGGAATATGGATATCTACAACTTTTTACTTCTATTTCTCTTCTAAATAAAAATATTTAAACTATAAGACAATTTTTAAAATTAAAAAAAAAAAAACTACTATTTTAATTTTTAAAATTTGGCATGATTTGTAAAATATCTTAAAATAAATAACAATTAGCAAAAAAAGAACAAAAAAACATACGAAAAAATTGATATTTATAAGATTTTAGAAATATATTCCTATTTTGTTATTTCTTAACCTAAATTAACTTCAAACTTGTCGTGAGAATCAAATTTGAGCTCTATTCACATATATCATCTAAAATTTGTCATTTGAAAATGCACAATACGAAATTAGTATTATTGCATGTTTATAGTTCTATAATTTATAATTTATGTGATTTTGATAGAAGAAATTATGTAAATGAGCAATTTCTTAATTATAGACATCTCGTGGTATATAAATAAGTTTTTATATTTAATAATTCAAAATTTAGAATTTCAAACATTGTAATACTATATATATTTAAGTTTAAAGGTAAAAAGTGCAATATTTGTCAAATGCTAAAATCTAATGTTACTGAATAAAAAATATGACTAAATTTAAAATGAATGATGGAAATTAATGCAAACTATCAAGAATACAAATTGATCATATAAGAATTAAAGTTGGACATTCATCAAAATGGTATTTAACCTAAAATTTTGGATTAGTTTTAATTTTAGAAATATTAAAAAAAAAAAACTTGAATTGAAAATATCAATATTATTATGAATTAATGAACTAACTTTGATTTAAATAATTTAGAAAAAAAATGAATAAAAGACTAATTAAAGTCAATTGTGTGTGTGCGGTATATATATAAAACAATGTTTAAAGTAATATATATTACAAAAAAAAGTTTGATTAAAGACATTAAGAAAAAAAAAACCTTGGACAAAAGTTCTCATTTCAATTTTATAAGTATGTATAGAGGGCAAGAGCTAGGTGTCGCGGGCTTGCTTGTCCAGTGCGTGTTGCACATGGCCGCATGAACCTCTAGATCCTTTTTTATCATGCTTTCCTAGTATATGATTTACTTTTCATATTATAGTAATTTTCTTTATGTTTTGGAACCGTATGACTCCTCGTCATTTTGAACCTCTAGACCCCTTTTTATCCTGCTTTCCTAGTATATGATTTACTTTTCATGTTATTGTAATTTCCTTTATGTTTTGGAGCCGTATGACTCCTCGCCATTTTGAGGTTCAAACCTGTCACATCAAAAATTAATGTACTATAGGGGGTATGACTCTTGAAGCTTTCCTCCTACCAAGCTATTATATGATGAATGCAAGCTAGTTGTGATGTCCCTTATTGTATCTTGTCATATAACTTTCAAAGACAAAATACATTTCAAAACATTCTTCCTCCCTTTTTCAAAAACCTTTTAACGAGGTCCGTGATAGAGGTTGCACCCGTTGTGCCACTCACTCTTCGATTTTCGTTTGGCTGACTTGCTCGTCGGGTTAGAGCAGATGCCTCACAATCGCTTTTCAAAGACATCGAAGTCGGATCGTGACAGTTGTTATAAGAGCTTTGTTAGCTCCGTTGGAAAAGTAATTGCTTAAATGGTCGAGAAGAAAATGATGGGCAAGAACCACATCGACCGGTTGGTTGAGTTGGAAGAAGAGATGCTCTATCTGAAAGAGCTCCCAGACATTGTTCGGTTTCTAGAATCTCGCCTGGAAGAGATTAATTCTAAAGCCGACATGATTGACGTGGCAGCAGGCCGTGTAGACGGAATGCCCGTCCAAGAGTTGATGATGAGGGTCGAGAACCTCGAAGATAAAACCTCACGACTCGATACATTCGAGCGTGGTGACAGTTCATCGGGCTCTGTTGGCCACATGGAAGAGCTCATGGAGAAAATTGAAAGCGCTCAAAGGTCGATTGGACAATTAGTCGCAGACCTTTCGAAAAGTGTCAGAATGGCACTCGATGACCTCAAGACTGAATTGGGCGAGTGAATTCTCGTGTAAACCTCTCCATGATGGCGGTGGGTAACCAGGACTTAATTGGAGGCATTGTTCAACTAAACAAGATCAAGGTGTCCGAGCTGAAACTCTTTCTGAGGCGCTCGACATACCAAAGCTTTGGAAAACTTCTTGTTTGACATGGAGCAGTATTTCAAGGCTACAAACACTGTCGTTGAAGAGTCGAAGGTCACTCTTGCGATGATGCATCTAGGCGACAACGCCAAACTGTGGTGGCGATCGCGATATATGGACATCCAAGAAGAGAGATGTACCATCGACACATGAGAAAAGCTGAAGAAAGAGTTGCGGTCTCAATTCTTCCCTGAGAACGTCGAAATCCTGGCAAGACGTAAGCTGCGTGAGCTAAGACATACAAGGTTGATCAGAGATTATGTCAAGCAGTTTGCGGGGCTAATATTAGACATCTGAGACATGTTAGAGAAGGACAAAGTCTTCTGTTTTGTTGAGGGACTAAAGTCGTGGGCAAGGTCAAAAGTTTACGAACAAAGAGTTCAAACCTTGTCAGAAGCCTATGTAGCCGCAGAAAAGTTGTTTGATTTGAAAAACGATGGCAAGTGGCAACAACATAAAACTCAAGATGTGAGACGAGACAAGATACTAGGAACAAACGCCCTAATTCTCCTAATGGTGGGGAGCAGGCCGGTCAGGGCCAAGCAAGGCACAAGGGTCACCATCGAGAACAAGGCAAGGACCTCCTCAATCGATTGGCTATAATCGAGGGCCTCTCAATTGTTTTCTCTGCAAAAGACCCCATAAAATATCTGAATGCCCAAATTGGCCTGTACACAATGTTTTGCGAGCGTCACTCGAGGAAAAGACAAGGGTCGAAGAGGACGACGAAGTCAAATTGACGCAACACATAGCCCTCGAAGAAGAAGAAAAAGAAAACTCTCACGTCGGTGCGCTCAAGTATCTGTCAGCCTTGCAAAAGAATGTCACTAAGCCAAAGGAGTCATCAAGCAAAGACCTTATGTATGTCGATGCATGGATAAACCATAAGGCAGCAAAAAGTACTATGGTTGACTCCGGGGCCACCTACAATTTTATGCCCAAAACAAAACCAAGATGTTTGAATGTAGGCTGGCATAGGATGAAGGACGAATGAAAGCCGTCAATTCTGCAGTCCTACCCGTGTCAGAACTCGCGAAGAGCGCAAGTGTCAAGCTGGGGGATTGGACCGGCAAAGTTGACTTTGTGATAGTTAAGATGAATGACTTTGATGTCATATTGAGGATGGGTTTTTTCTCAAACACAAGGTCATTCCTATAACGCTCACTGAATGTTTAGTCATCACCGGGTCCAGCCCCACGACCGTGAAGACCAAGATGAAGCACCTGAGTAACGTGTGCTTGCTGTCGGCCCTCCAGATGAAACCAGGGCCCAGCGATGGCCGAGACAACTGGTCTCAAGTCGAGAAGTCTCCCTCCAAGGACAGGAGATAGAAGTTTGTGATGGGGCAGAAGTTCCCCGATGATGCACCCATGCGCACAAGCGACAGGGTCAGCCTGAGGCGGCGCCCTTCTGAAGTAAGCAGTTTGTCGGTTCCTCTGCGCAATGCCTTGAAATCTTAGCTGAAGAGACAGACCAAGATGAAATCAAAAGTCCAAACCTGCAGTTTCTTGAAAACTTCCGAAGAATGGCGAACACTGATGTTCGATGGAACCGTAAGGACAAATGGTAACTCCTCGAACGGTCACTAAGTTCGAGTAGAGTTGGTTGACAAGGACGTCAACAGCTTAAGTGGGGGAGAATGTCATGGTCTTGTTGTCTAGTACGTGTTACACATGACCGCATGAACCTCTAGACCCCTTTTATTATGCTTTTCCTAGTACAGGATTTACTTTTCATGTTATTGTAATTTCCTTTATGTTTTGGAGCCGTATGACTCCTCGCCATTTTGACATTCAGCCTGTCACATCAAAATGGTCCAGAATGTACTTTAGGGGGTATCAGTCTTGAAGCTTCCATCCTACCAAGCTATTATATGATGAATGCAAGCTATTTGTTGCGTCCCTTATTATATCTTGTCATATAACTTTCAAAGACAAAATGCAATTCAAACTTTCTTCCTCCCTTTTTTGAAAACCTTTTCACGAGACCTATGATAGAGGTAACTAATTCTCTTTAGAATCTTTGGAAGCATTGTGTTGTTTGTGATTTGGGAACTACATAATTGTTGAAGGTTTCAAGTGGCAGTTTGCATTTTTAAATGCTAGCGATTTAGAACTCCTTGGTCACATGGTGAACTATATAGAATTTTGGTTAGGTGTGGACTGTTAGCTCACTGTTTAATTTTGGATCTAAGTCTATGACTTGACTTTGGAACTCTTTAGACAAGTCGTTAATTGGTTTGGTTGGGATTTGTAGATTTTGCTGAATTTTTGTAAGATAGTAAAGACTAAGGTGAAATGTGGACTTTTTGGCTTCAGAATGTTTGGAATGATCAATTAATTGAGAATCTCTGGTTTGGTTTTATGCTAGGTGTGACAAGATCTTAGAGGAATTACGTTTGAAACTCTTGTACAGAGCTAAAAAGGTAAGTGGCCATATATAATTTTTAAACTAAAATTCATCTGAACATGTGGTATGATGGTCTATAATCAATCTTGTTGCATTGGATATTCGATCAGGATAATTAATATGGTGTACTTACTTGACTGCACTCTACCTCTTTGGTATTAGTTGTTCAAGATGCAGTTTGATATGGATAAGTGACCAAAGAGGCTCATTACAGTTCTTGACCATGAATCTATTAATTATTCTAGGAATCCCAGTAGCTTATCTTATTAAGCTAGTCAATCTCAGCTAGTGATAATATACCTTCACAGTTTATTCAAGATATACTATGAAGGGAGAGGCGTGACATCGTCAATGGGTTGCCAACTAGCAATAGGGATACATGACCTTACAAGATTGACTGATATAGTTATCATAGTTGTTGATCAGTTATCCGAAGATGTTGAGTTGTGAGAGGTTAAGTTGAACCTAGAGGACGCCAGCTAGCTTTAGGTGATACTTTACCCCACTCGACTGACACACTCAGTACCATAGCTGGTGCAACAAGAAGAATTATGTTATCACTCAATTAACCAGTCTTTTTTTGCATAATCTTGTGTTTATGTAATTCGGTTATCAGTTATATGCTTTACAGACACCCTCAGTACCATAGCTGGGAAAACTTACAGAGTATTTATTTTTACTCATGCTAATCATGTCTATTTTTGCAGATGACAAATGAACCTAAACAACGTGACGTTGGTGTTCAGCTTGACTAGGCTATGAGCATCAATTTGGAGTTTCCTAGGACAATTTTCATTTAAATTCCAGTTAAAGATTAATTTCCATTTAAAGATTTCCATGTATAATATTTAAAATTATTTCCAACTCAGCTTAGTTGATCTTATTGATAAGAATGACATTAGTTTGAATTTTACTTTCTTTTAACAAAATTTAAACTAAATTACTATTTTATTTTAACTTTTTTTGGACTAAAATTTTGGGTATTACACCCCTAGAGTAGTCATCAAAATGGTCGCCAAAGGTAGTTGCGGGTGATCGTCTACCATACATGTTGGAGTCACCCAAAAAGGTTGGTCAGGTTGTTGAGTTGGTAGGGTTGCCAAGTAGTTGGGTCGCCTTGTAGTAAGGTAATAGCTGGAGTAGTCTCTTGCGGTCGGCAGGTCAAGACTCTAGGTGATTGCCGGAGTGGTTGTCAAGGTGGTCATGTTGCTCGGGTGGTAGTAGGGTGGTCAAAATGATGATTGTCATGTGGCTAAGTCATCAATAGAGTGGCCACCGAAGTTTCCATCGAGGTGGTCGGGTTGTTGGGGTGGTCATTGTGTGGCGATTAGTGTTTTAAAAAGCCCAAGGCGCACTAAGGCGTAATGGCTCTCTGAAACATGAGGCGCACCAAAAGGAGCAGGATTTTTACTTAAGGCGCACTATATAAAAAAACATGCATAACAATTTTCATGAAAAGAAATGACGTTTTAGCCAAGAATAATATATAAAACAAACATAAAATTAACCTTCATTTCATGAAAGATATGAAGTTTAACTAAGGAGAATATATAAAACATACATAAAATTCAACTATAAACTTCCATTTCATAGAAAGTAATAAAGTTTTAGACAAGAATAATATATAAACACAAATAAGTGATTCAAGAAATTTTGATACCTTAAAAAACTTATCTCGCGCTTAAAATGACCTAGTGTAGAGATAGGCAAAATAAGAAAAAAACACACACACAAAAGATAACTAGGCGCGCGCCTCAAGACTTAAAGAAAGGCGCACAAGGCTTGCACATTATTAAGCGCAAGGCGAGGCACATGAGTGTGCCTTGCGTCAAGGAGCGAGCATGAGTGCGCCTTTTAAAACACGGGAGTCGATAAACAATAGTTTCCAAATTTTCGAATTATCAAGATAGTCAACGACAATGGTTTTTTAGCGGTTGAGTTATTGGAGCGGCCGTTGAGTGGTCATCAACGATGGTTTTTGAATGGTTGGGTTGTCAAAGTAGACTCAATAGTCATCGCGGTGATTTTCAGGGTTGTTGTCAATGGTGGTTGTGGTTAGGTCGTCAAGGTGGTACGGTCACAGAAGTACGGTGATGTCACAGTGATCATTGGGAAAAGGACACCGAAGTTGTCACTAGCAGTGGTTATCGATGCACATTGTCACGAGGGTGGCAATGTGTGGGGTAATGTGAGGGTAAATCAGCTTTTCATATACCAAGAAAATTAGGAAAGGATTACAAGAAAACACTTAAAAACATTTTTTCTAAAATTTAACTTAGTGTTTCTCTCAAAATGACTTACTTATAAAATTAATTGTCGTGGGTGCCAAACCCTACAAATTATACAAAATTACTTCTTTTTTTTTTTTTTTTGAAACTGAGACATTGAAACTTCACACCACTATGTTCAAAGTAACCACGTCTGCCCCTAGGCCAAACACTAAAAAATTGAAACACTTAAAATTAGGAAAGGATTACAAGAAAACACTTAAAAACATTTTTTCTAAAATTTAGCTTAGTGTTTCTCTCAAAATGACTAATTTAACAAATTAATTGTTGTGGCTGCCGAACCCTACAAATTATAAAAAATTACTTCTTTTTTTTTTACAAACCGAGAAATCAAAACATCACTTCACTATGTTCAAAGTAACCACGCATGTCCCTACGCCAGACACCGAAAGTCATTGAAGGAATTGAGATATAAGAGGTATCTACAAATTAATGTCACAGGTGGATCTCGAACCTAGATCCTTCACCCTTGAAGAAAGCACGCTTTCAAAGCTTAAGCCTTCAACCACCGCGTCAAATTACTTTTACTTTTTTATTGAAAAGTGAACAGTTGTAAAATAAACCAAACGGGAGCAGAAGGGAAAACAGAGAACATAAAATGAAAAATGAAATTTACCTGAAGTACCGATATCCATTCCATGTCTCCAAAAATTCCATGGAAAGAGAACCATCCCAACGAGGCCAATGGTCTGACGGATTAACAAGATAGGTCTTCCTAGCCAGATGGTTGACACGTCTTCCCCCACGTAGTTGTCTAGAACCACTCGCCTGATTATTTTTTTCAAATGACTTAACCACTTTAGAACCAAATATTCTTCGCAGTTCATTCCCAGCGTTTAAATACTTAGGATCCACTTCTAACATCAAAGGCAAATATTGTTTTCCATTATTTATTTCTTCTATGACATTTTTGGCTTTCTCGGGACCCTGTTGACGGCTTAAAGCAGAGGGGTTAACATCCAGAGACAGAGATTCTAGAATCACATCCAATGGTTTATCAAGGATTTTAACAGTGGTGGAAGAAGAATTCTCACGTTCTTTCTTCTTTTTCTTTTTCTTCAATTTTTTATTCGAGGTTGAAATTGCACCTTTGGTTCCATTGCACACAAATGGCTTGTGAATGTCCACAGATATTTCATCAGCAGCCTCCTGGTCATTGTCCTGTAGACAAATTACAAAACCAATTGGGAAAAAAATTGCTTAAAATTAATGAATGCACTCTATAGCCAGTCTTTCATCACACTTAACTGGCAAGAACAAAGAAAAAACAATAAGGGATGTTTTGAGCCACCATTAATAAAAGGGGAGAATGGAAAGGGGAATGATTCCCGGTATTTGGGCCATCAAGAATCATTCCTCCATAATCACGTTTTTCCAAAATCACCTTTTTATTCTCCTCTTAACTACTTTTTATTCTTCCCATAACAACTTTTTATTCTCCCCATAACTATTTTTCACTCACGTCATACCCTTTTTTTTCTCATTATCATTCTCTTCACCCCAAACATATTTAATCATTCTCTTCACCCCAAACATATTTAATCATTCTCTTCATAATCATTTCCTTACCACAAACACAATTAATCATTCTTCCCATAACCATTCACTTTCTCATTCTCCCCCTAATTCTCACTCCTCCCATAATCATTCTCATTTCCTTTCTCCCAAACACATCCTAAAATGGCGTGGTTCATATCCCCAACACCCAATGGCGTTGAGGTATTCAAGTGAGACCATTTCATGTAGTTCCCACCCACTGGAGTAAACTGTAAGCACAGACCATTTTTGTTTTAGGATATTTTTCTTTCCAATCCACATAAGAAAACTCTCCAAATATTAGTTTAGCTAAAAACTACGATCTTCAACAATAAGAATGTAAATTCCAACTCCTAACACCCAATCCTAGCAAAAACTACTATTTTCCAGCAGCCTTAAAATGTCATTGAGCTCATCCAGTTCTCCATCCAATATATACTAAGTTTTAGATTACTCATCCCGTAACTTATCAGCTGGCTTAAATTTAGGTTCAATGATTTCTTGTAAAGTAGGGAAGCTTACGGCTAAGGGTGAAATATCCAACCACAAATTCTCCCAATACTTATCATCTTTTATTTCTCTCTCTCTCTCTCTCTCTCTCTCTCTCTCTCTCTCTCTCTCTCTCTCTCTATATATATATATATATATATATAT
>JBBMEG010000021.1:627621-650675 GCA_037832605.1 Cyclanthera cordifolia
AATGAAGTAATTTTTCCATAAAAATAAACAAGCAGTTGAAATCTTAGCCTCCTCCTCCTCCTCCTCCTCCTCCTCCTTGTATTCTTCAAATCCAATCGCCCCTTAACGGGCAGCGGACATAAAGTTAAACTGCCGAGTTCTTTCAGAAGAGTGAATCGAGGAGTTGTTGTTCCGTCCGTTCACCCAATTGAAAGCCGGACGGCCTGTAGGACCACAAAATCTGGTTGTACCGGCCCCTTTCCGGTATGGCAGCTGCAGCGGATCAGAGAAATGAACTGCCTCGACCTCCAAAAAACAAGCTCACGATGGACCTATCTCCAGCCTCTGCTTTCCCCCCCAAATCATCTTCTTCCTCACTTGACCGCATATCCGATCCCAACCACACTCCTTCACCTGACGGTTCTCAAGAGGACGTCGAAATTCAGGTACACACTGCCACCTCTATCATTCCTTTCTAAATTCGCACCCGCTTCCCATAATTATTGTATTACCTTAATTTTTGGTTGTTCAGAAACGATCGTTAATGGTAAACGCAAATATGAACTTCCCTTTTTTTTCTTTTTTTTTTTTTTTTTAAAATTAACCTTTTCGCGATTATTGTTCCGATCTCTGTCAATTGAAGCTGCAATTATCACCATCCTCTTCATCTTCGTCTAAAATGCCACCCTCAAAGGTGAATTTTTATTAAATTGAATTTCCTTCCTCTCCAAACTTTTTTACCCTCTTGTATTTTTCTCTCTTTCTTATTCTGGACTGAACTATGCTTCTTTCGCATGATATCAATTTCACCTTAATCTTTCAAACAAAGACAGAAACTGCGACAAAGATCCATCTGATTCATTTTTTGTCAGTTGGAGGTTTTTTCCGTGGACAATTTTAATTTAATGTATTAATAATGTTAAAAAAAAACCTCATTTCATTAGAAACTTAATTAGAATAATTGTAGAGAAAGAATAAAAGAAAGTGAAAATCTTCTGTAAAAGAATGGGTCTGGCTATGGAACTAGTTCCATAAAACTCGATTCATTCCAGAAGAAATAAACAAGTTGTTTTGTTGGCCCTCGAACTTTTTCTTTTGAAGAAGTAATCAATCAAACACATGCTCTATCAAGTTTTGTTATAAAAAGTACCAAATTATTTTTCATAACAACGTAAAACAACTTCTAAATTTCGTGACTTGGTCCATGAAAAATTACATTAAGTTTGTTGTAGTAAACTTTCTTTTAGTTGACCATATTGATTCATTTATTTATTGAGGCATAACCAACTGATATTATCTTATGTATGCTATTCTACGGGTGAGCGTATTTGAGGATGTAAGAAACTTAAAAAAATGAGACAAAAACCATAGGAAGTAATAAGGTTTTTGATTTCTTGGACCAGTCTTTAAAATGATGTACTTGTATTAGAAAATGGAACAAGTTCTTAGAAATTGTACCAAAATTCTATCACAGCTTTTGTTAATCCCTTAACAAAACTCTGAGATGCACTGAACCGGGTATAAAGTTCTTGTTTCGTGGTTCCTTTATTTTCCTTGAAAAGAAAGAAGTTCTCATGTGGTTCTTTGATCCACATTTAACTATACTCTGGATATTTTCTGATGTATATAGTCTGTAAAACTGTAAGCAGAAAATGTTTGAGACCTTTGCTCGCGTTTGTTTTATATAATCTCTGAAGCTGCTTATCTTTTATGCAGTCATCTGCATCTTTGAGAAGTGAAGAATATCGACAGTTGTTTCGTCTTCCTCCAGATGAAGTAAGTAGCTCTAGTCTTGAGAGTGCAGGTTTGTTCGTTGATGCCGAAGTTGATAATATGATCGTCCATGTCTTGTTAAATAACTGAATAGAAAAGGAAAAAAAACCCGAAGAAAGTGAAACAAAAGAAGAGAAGAGTTATTGCCTTTGACACAGTTTTTTTTAGGAAACAAACCATTTTATTGATATATGAAAGAGTTACATACAAGTTAGATAAGAGGAGAGAATGAGGAAAAAAGAAACAGGGAAGGAAATTATCAACTACATAGACAAATAATAACAGGGCTAAAATGGGATAAACCTATAAGTACAAGCCAAGACACCAAAGAATAAAAGTTGTATGTGGGTGTTGCCTTGCTTGACAATGTCGTCGGAGTTTGAGATGAGAAGGAGAAACCTGCCAGATGTCCTTGATAGTTTGTTCCCATATTCAATGTTCATGGAGTTGGTGCAAAAATTGCCCGTAGAAGGCTATGGAAACACTGATGCAAATGGTGATTTCTTGATGGGATTTTTGAAGTTTTCTTCTAATTTGGATATAGACAAACAACATAAACAAGAAATTTTTTTAGATACTATGCTTTGAATTTATCGATTATGACGGTTTATGAAGTGCTTTCGACTTATTTTAGGACTTGATGAATATTTTTTTTTGCTTATTTTGATGCTTCATGTGTCCAATTACTGTATTTTCTATTTTTTTTGGGATAAAAACAAATTTATTAGATAATATGAGACTTCATCTCAAAACCAACTGGTCATGAGATGAGTAGTTCATCTATCTTATAAAAGTTGTGTAATACTGAATGCTCTTCACTTTTTCAACGTGAGATCTTCTACATGCCGTCATGCTCCTCAAGAAGGTGCTTTTTTGGATTCACCATTCTTGAATCAGATCCAAATAGTTAATCAAACCGAAAACCTGTTTGGAATTTTGTGTTATGATATTTCTAGATTGGAGGTTTGTTTCGAAATCTCACATCTCAAAGTGTCATCTTAGTGCGCTCTTTCCTAAGCTTTCGAGGGAGATTCTTCTCGTGACAATAATATGAATTTGCATGCTTTTGTTTTCCTTTTTACTTATCAGTTTTGTTTACTTCTTACTGTTATTCATCTTATAAACAAATTTCATAGTCATTTGTATTTTGAGTATCAGTCTCTTTTCATTTCATCAATGAAAAAGATTTTTTATGTCCGAAAAAAGATATATTTTCAGTTTATTATTAAAAAAATAGCAAAGACTATGCCTTCTTAATTTGAATGGTGCTCCCAGCGTTGAATCTTGAGGAATACAGTGTTACTTCAACTTGGCCCAAGATGGTACACGATTGAGAAATATAATCAAGGACAACTTTTGCTTCAACCTGGAATTTCACGTAGAGAAACTTGGCCATCTCTGGTAATACTAGATTGTTAGGGAATCTGAACTCGTGACACGCAGATGAAGTGCAAGTTGAACCACGCTGGGTTGTAGTCTGACCACAGAAAATGAAGGCCAAGTAAACTAGATTATGTGCATAAAAGTAACTGTGACCATCTAGTTCCGGCAAATATGAGTTTTTTTGTCCATTCTTGATTTATTTTCACCCTCATCCTGATCTCACTGTCCTCTTTTATCTTCGATGGATGTGGTGTCTTCTTTAGCTAGTTGCTTTCAAGAAGTTGTCTTGTGGTTTTGTTGGTTTTTTTTGTGTGTGATGACCATTAAATTCTTCCCTGGGTAGCAGATAAATTTTCTTTCTATGTCACTAGCAGATTTCCTTTTCCATGTGAAGATCCATCCAATTGGTCAATGTTCTCTTGGATAGAATCACCCCGTCAATGTAGTGTATGATCATAGTGCATACTCGTAAATTTTACATTACCCATACTTGGAATTTATTACTTTTTGGGTATACTTCTTCTCATCTCTGAACATCAATCCTCCAACCTTTTTCTGGGGAGAAGAAACTGCTGTGGGAATGCCTGATAAAATCTTTCCTCTGAAATCTCTGGCTCGAAAGGAACAACATGGTCTTCAATGATAAAGCTCTCCCTCCAATGAAATTTTCGTAATCTGTATTGTATTTAGTTATATTTTGGGTTCATCTTGTACATCCTTTCGTGATTATAGTCTCTCTTTACTCATAGCTCAGTGGAAATGTTTTTTGTAATCTTTTTCAATAGGAATTTTCATATTTTATTTTATCAATGAAGCTACCATATCATTTCCTATTAAAAAAATATAAGACCGTGAAATTTTGATTTCAAGAATTATGTGTAATTATTTAATTCAATTTGTGTTTACACCTTTCATCTATTGTTCATTTTTGTTCTCGATAAAACATTAATCCACCTTTGGTTATTCTTGTCCAGTATGACACACTTATTAAAAAAAAGAGAAGTTTGGCATGGCACTACAACTCTGAGCAATATTTTTTTAAATATTGTCTTGTAATGTGTTCGTCTTCTATTTGAAGATTTAACGTTTCTCCATTGTATTTCTAGGTCCTTATTGAAGACTTCAATTGTGCTTTCCAAGAGAATATACTAATTCAGGTTTTTTTTTTATCTTCCATCGATCCTCTCATTCAGGCTAAGTTGTGAACTTATAGTTTTACATTTGTTTCTTGTACCAACAAAAAACTAAAATTTTTGCATATGTTTATCTCGATAGTCAAACTAAAAAAAAGGTTTACCTTGATAGGGATGTTATATAGCCACTTTTGGTTTTACAATTAACATACCATCGACCATCTTCGGTTTTACTTCTGAAAAAACATAACATACATGAATTCCTCTTTGGAAATTGATGGTCTATGGGTCTAGGCGTCTAGCAGTTTGTTGTAGTTGTTGTTGTTCTTCTCCTTCTCCTTCTCCTTCTTCTTATCATTATTTATATGTTTCAGGGCCACATGTATCTGTTCATGCAGTATATCTGCTTTTACTCCAACATCTTTGGGTTTGAGACAAAGGTAAAGATGTAAATTCATCTTTTAGCTGCTAGAGGTTATTCTTACCTTACAACTGAATTCATACAAGTTATGGTTTAGACCAAAATATCTCACTCTCTCTAGCACAAGGGCTGGCTTCATGCAACACAGATTCCTCACGTATGGCTGGATCTAACTTATAGATTGTTATTAGGGTATTGTTAAGATATTAAGAGGGTGTTTGGATGAATAATTGTAGGAGTTATTATTTTGAGTGATTAGAAATGAGTGGTTATTTTGAGTGGTTTTGAAATAGAAATTGTAGTAATAGCTCGTTTGGATGAGGTTGCTTAAAGAGTGATTATTAAAGCTTATTTGTTATAGTTCCATAAAAGCTCCAAACAAACACCCCCCAAGGGTTAACTAGTTATTAGTTAAGAGATTGTTAGGGTGGTTGGTTATAAATAGAGGGGTGGACAATGGAGAAGATAGGCTATATTTCGATGGTAAACTAGAGCTTGAGAGTGATCTCGAGATAGAGAGGGTCTAAGTAGTAAGTACCTCAACACTTGTTTATGTTGTATTTTGTTTTCTTTTATATTTTAATACATTTGACTTGTATCAATTTGGTATAGAGTTGTTTGGTTTTTTCCATGGATCATGCAAGTGAGGAGTTTTTGAAATAGATTGATTGTATGAATTTGATTCTTGACTCATTTCAAGGTTCAATGAAGGAGAGCTTCCAAGAAATTAGAGAGAGTGTGAATTCGTGGCAAGCTGCAATGAAAGAGAGTTGTAGAAAAATGAAAGTGATCTACAAAAAATAACATAGAGCTTTAGGGAAATGAGGAGGAGATTATTGAAAAAAATAGAAAAAACTATCAACTCGAGAATTTTATCCTTAAAGATACAAGTTTGTGTAAGGTATTTGAAACTCTAATCTCGCAAATAACTAGCAAGAGGCCAAAAAACAACTCCAAATCAGAGCAAATCAACCTTGACGAGTCCTCTATTCACGAAGGAGGTTATATGTTAACAATTTGCTGATACAAATCAAGAACATGAATGAACTATTGAAAAGATAATTTCCCAGCAATATTAAAGAGATGCTGCTAATCTCTCCTTAGACACTCTGTCTACTCAATACCCAAAATCTGCCTACACTTCCCTTCCCCCCTCGCATAAAACACGCTCACCAAAACCCGAACTGACCCGAATCACATATGAATCGTCCAAATCCAAACTGGTCCAACTCACCCGAACCGATCCGCACACCAGATCCGACTCGATTCCGCCAACCTGATTACGACTCAATTCTTGCTGGATGTTCTTTTTTTTTTTTTAACTTCTATTGTTGGTTACACATTTTTGTATACCCACCTTGAGGACAAGGTGATTTAATAAAGGGAGGGTAATTGATAGTGTTGGAGATACTCACCTTGTGGCACTTATGGTGAGTATCTCCAACAGATAGGATCCTAGGACTGTTCTAGTAATTAAATGTTGGTTAGGAGGTTACAAGTGATGGTGGTTAGTTTTTTAATCACCCATAGTCTATATAATGTACTCTTACCCATATTGAATAGACAAGCTTATTGATGATTGGCTCATTCGAGTGAAGGACCATTTGAAAGATGCTATCAGATGGGTGGAGGACGTGGAGGTAAACGTGGAAGTTCTACATTGTTGGATGGGTTGTGGGGCTTTTATTTTTTCTTTATGTCCGCACATGCTCGAAGTTGTTTAGAGTAGATAAGCCTGAGAAATGAAGTAATCAGTTATGGTTAGTTGGAAATTGGAAGAAGTAGAACTACTATGGAAGGGATTTGATAGATTAGTGGAACAACTTGGCTTGATTACGACCGCTGCAAAAGGCTGGTTTAAATGAGAAAGAACAGTGAAATTTCCCTATCATCATGTCGAAACTTGGTACTATCTTCTATGCATATCGGATTCAGATAACTTCATCAGGTGGCATGATTAGATGGAAACCCTGCATAGTTAGGACTGGTTTACTGGTTCATTTTATAAATGTCCTCTTCCAGGCGCATTATCCGATCAATCAAATTATACAAGTGAGTATTATATGAAAAGTTGTTGCTAAGCCACAACCCTCATGAACTCACAGTTGTTCTTAAAATAGGACGTCCATCGGAATGCAAGACTTATAACCATTATTCAGTTAGTATGCATAAGTAACTTCATTATCATGTTGTTATTCTCATTCTCAAGCAAGCTTAGCCTAACAGTAGCTGGCATATGACCATGAGGTTGTAGGCTCGAATTACCTAATCCCTCGTTATTGTATCAAAAAATCCCATTCCTATTTAAGCATGGACTTCATTTTTCAATATTTGATTCCTTATAACACTATATTTTACAAATTTGTTTTATTTTCAAGGTTGGTTTCTTACAATATATATGTTGTAGATCTGGTTTATCATTTTTATTTTACTTCAGAAAATAATCCCATTACAAGAAATAACAACGGTGCGTAAAGCAAAGACAGCAGGGATCTTCCCTAATGCCATCGAAATAATAGTTGGAGAGAAAAAGGTAGTTTTGAATTTTAATACTTAATACTTATCATTTCACTTTAATTTTTCTTCTTATCTATCAGAATTGGTTGTACGGGGGAGTTATGCTGATTTTCTCACACTTTTCTTCGTTTCTTAATGCACTTTCAAATTAATCTTAAAAATTAAAAAGAAAAAAAAAACTTCAGAAAACCAGTTTTTATTTTTATTTTTTAAAGGTGGAGAAGTTTTCACGAACGTTTGAAAGTTAAAAAAGAAAAAAAGTTAAACTTAAGTTATGAGTAGAGCTTGTTTAAAAAAACTAAAAATAAAACCATTCTCCCAGATGGCCTTGATAATCTGTTTTAGATGTGGCAGTATAATCAACTAGCCTAAATAACTTATTTGACTTTTTAACTTTTGCAGTTCTTCTTTGCATCTTTCTTATCTCGTGATGATGCCTTCAATCTGATTAATGATGGCTGGTTGCAACATGCTAAAGGTACCGAAGAAATTATGGCAAAACAGGTGAAGAACTTTGCATTCTATTTGTTTGTAACAGCAGTATTGTTTGAGTTGTAATGCAATCAAAGTGTTACCTTACATTCATGTAACATTAATTAGATTTTTTTTTTCTTTATAAGAAACCATAAGTTTCATTGATGAATGGAATGTTACAAAAGATCACGTCTCCATAATTACAAAAGAAATTTGCCAATGGGAATTAATGAAGAAAAGCTGTAATCTTTGAAGGGATATATAAATATATGCTTAGATTGTTAGTGCATGTATGGAAAAAGGCACGGGAAGTTATCATATTTTTGGAAGGCGGATCACATTACTTTTACATTTTGCATTACTTAATATAGCCATATCTTCTGTCTATGTAGTTGCATCCTATCCTGGTGTAATTTAATTATGTCCACATGATTGAAGTTCCATGACAATAATTTTTCAACATGCTTCTGCTTATGTTGAATGGATTTTGGGACTGGTATGTGTTTGAGATTGTTAAGGCTCAATATCTGGATTTTCCGTTCTTGCTGGCTTTCTTTATTTGTATGTGTGCTGCATGTACAGATGGTTTATATGCATGTGCATGCGGACATGTCTGTATTAGTTTGTATGTTATGGATGTGCGAGCTTGCTTGCTTGCAATATGTTCACAAAATTCAGTTGCTATATAAGCATAAGCTATTACAGTTGTTTAAAATGCCAACGAATATTCACCTAAGATATCAGTGATAGCAATGAAAAGTTTTTTCTTGTTCAAAAAACCGAAGGGAAACTGTGGAGACGCTCTTTTTCAGATTTTATTTTACTTATGAATTAAAATTTTTAACTTTTATGTTAGAAATCAATAAACGAATCTAGCAGTCAAGAAATTAGTATCCTTGGTGTTGAAAAGGCTAAGGAGCTGGATCCTTCAGATTCTTCTGACAGGTACTTTTCACCTTTATCTATGTCGTTTCCGTAGATTCTTTGCTGCTTGACTTACTAGATTATTAAATCATCTTGTATCTAAGGAGTATAAGCACTCCTATTCTTAATGTTTCCATGGTTCAAGCCAACGTTGAAGAGGAAAATGGGCCAAATACACTACCTGCTGTACCAATTGATGTAATTCAGGAAGCAGAGCCAACTCTTGATACTCATTCTTCAACATCAAGAAACACGTTGACACGGAAGCAAGAAGACACGGATGCTCCCAAGGGTGGGTTTGTAACATTTCTTTTCTCTTTAATCATTCCTTTTAAATTAAGGATTTAGCCTACAATTCTTGAATAATGCAGTACTACAATGTCTTTAGTAGTTCTTTCTTTCTTCATACTCACCATTGGCCTTTTAGATGGGATGCATAAATTATCTATGAGATTCGTGCTCCTTATACCACTCGCAACACAATGGAAAATATAAGTATTGTCATCCCCTTCACTCTCTTATATAACCCTAGTCTATTATCTCCATCTCACCAACTCCTTCCTAACCAGCTCAGCATACTCGGCTTTCACTAAAAGACGCTCTTCCTCACTCAAAGGACCTTTCACTAAAAGACGCTCTTCCTCATTCAAAGGACCTCCTTCCTCCAATCTATTTAACAAACTAATCTTCTCCAGAACTCCTGCCTTTTGAATCTCGAGTCCCTAAACACCTCCGTTTTCAAAGATTTTAACTTACCTTTTAGAAATATCATCTTTCTCATTAAGTGTGTGAGTTTCTTATATTTAAGAAACACTCCTCTCATTTGTCTAGTTGATAATTATTTCTGCTTGGACAGTTTTCAAAATTTCAAGCTCACAAGCAGAATGTCCAAGTGTTAAGATAATTAAATTCACTCCAGCTTATCAACTTAAACTTTATTGATATTTAATGTGATTGAGCATAACAAAGAAATAATAAAAGAGGCAGGTTGACTTGAACATTTTTAGGGTGCTTTTATTCATTACTTTATTGGTTCGCTAACCACAGAAACAAACTTTTCATAAAGAAAATGAAAAGAAGCAGCAGCAGCAGATACGACTCCCAAAGAGGAAGAAAATAGGAAAAACTTCTAAAAGAGGAAAATGAAATCTAAAAGCTGATAATGATAATGATACAAGGGTCAAATGCTCGAACAAAGCAGTGACAAGTGAAATACTCAATAAATAAACTGGCTCTTTTTTATTTTATCTAAATAAACCTCGAAGACAGGGAAATAAAATCTAAAAGCTGACAAAGATACCATGCTCAAATAAAAACCTAAATGAACTGGCTCATTTTTTCTTCTACTGTTATAACAAGTGAAATTCTTGTCCTGAGTACATTATCTGGTTTGACTTTGAAATGCAGTACCAGATTATTATACCCAAGTTTCAGAATCAAGGTTTCCGGTACAGTCGCTTTTTCGTTTATGAATTTGACATGTAATGTGTACTTCATATTTGGATTGTTCAAGTTCACAGCTGCTTTGCAATTATCAATCAGTTTTGATCAGAAAAGTTGGTTCAAATTAAATTGCAGATTAAGGTGGAGGATTTCTTTAGTTTCTATTTTTCAGACGATGCAGTTGATTTCATTTCTTCGTATCATGAAAAATGTGGAGATAAAGGTAGTGCGAAGGATGGATATAGAAGTGCTTGAATCGATTTAACTAATTTTACATTGTATATACTATGAATTAATTGTTTGCTTGGTGATACTTTTTCAGAGTTTAAATGTTCTCTGTGGCGCCCTGATGACGTGTTTGGGCATACACGTGATATATCATTTCGACATCCAATAAAAATATATTTTGGTTCGTTTTCTTTCATTTAAGCAAATATCTTACCCTTTTCTCCATGTTTTTGTTTCTTTTTTATTTTAGTTATATCTTCTATGATAGTACTAATTTTACATGGCTACAAAGGTGCGAAGCTTGGTGGCTGCCTGGAGATTCAGAAATTTCGAGTTTATCGAGACAGGTTTGACAAGTTGCTTTCGTAATGTATATTCTTTTGCCGGTATTATTCCTTTCTAGTAATAAACTTTCTTTCTTGACAGTCTTTGTTTCTGCTCTAGGTTTGTTTTTGTTATGTTTGTCACAAGTCATAACTGATGCTAACTTGGTTTAAAACTATTATGGAACATAGTAAATGAATTTTTTTTTTTTTTTTTTTTTTAAAGGGGTGTTTGTTTGGAAAATTGTGGAATGATTATTTTGAGTTAATAGCTTTAATAGAGTGATTGTTAATAGCATCCAAACGGAGTGATTATGGAAGAGTTAGAAAATGTTTGTTGATTTTTTATGTTATGACATTTGTGAATATTTTTAAATATAAAATAATATATATTTTTTAAATTTTTTATAATTTCATATTTCAAATTATTATTAATATTGGAAGATTTTTTTTTATAATAGTATCTCATTTATTTATTTATTCACGATTTTTATTAAAATATTGATTATTGACAATATAAATTAATAAATATGAAATATATTGTCTAATTAATGATATTTTTTATGATATCATTGACATTATAAATTTAAAACAATATAGAATTAATTATGAAACTACTATTAATATTAAAATTACAAAATATTTTTTAAATCACAATTCCTATTTTCTAGAATATGATATTAGATGAATGAAACTAGACATATATATCTCCAATTCTGTGAAGGAGAACAACTCTCATAAATTAGTTGGAAATATAAAATATTTAACAAAAGCAAAATAGTATTCTCTATATAAATGATTAAATATTAAATTGATTATGAAATTATTGTTAAATTTAAATCATAACACAAATTTTAAAAATAACAAGTTAGATTACAAAATTACCTTTAAGTCAAAATTCAGGAACATATTTTTAAAATGTGAAATATATTAATAAATTATCGTTAATTAAAAATTATGAACCATGTTTTTAAATTAAAAATGTATTTTCTAAACGTGATATTACAAGTACGTAATAAAATTTAAAAAATATAAGGTCTGAAAAAGTTTACAAAAAAAAAAAGTGCAGTTGAAGTTTTTAGTTTTAGTTTAAGAAAGAAAAAAAAGAGAAAGATATTTAAAGAAAAAAAAAAAGATCTCCATGAGGCGCTCCGTTATTGCACCATGTGGCACCAGTAATATCCCCGAAAAGCTCCACAACGGCTCCAGGATATTAAAAAAAAAACCTACCGCTAGTTTCTATACCCACCATAAAATATTCACAAAAACAGTCCCTAAATATTTTTAGCGATTAGAAATAATAATGTAGCCCTCATTGATTAATTAAATACCCTAATGTCTTATATGAAGTTCTCTTAGGTTTTTTAAACTTCTCCACGTTACAAAATTAACAATGTATGCTATGTGTCTTCCTTAGTTGCTTGGAAAAGAATAAGCGTTATTTCACCTTTGCTTCGCATTGCAGATTCTTGGTAAATCCTGTGGTGGTATAGTTCTCGTCTTAACCAAGCTAGATATGGCTTGTAACCATAAGGCTGCTCGTTCTTTCTTTAGTTTCTAAAATTTAGGGGCAAGGTAAGGCAGGGTGGTTGAATGTTCACCTGTTAAAATTATATGCTGATTCGTGGTTGCTCATGAACTAATTCAGCCCTTATTTGGGCTTTAATTTCTGTCCTCTTTAACTTTTCTAACTAATTAGCAGTTTTCTTTTTTTTTTAGCCAGTTTTCTGTAGTTTAACTCTGCTCATTTTCTCAGTCATTTGGTCATTGAGGTGACACAAGAAGTCAGTGAGGTTCCATACTCGGATTATTTTCGTGTTGAGGTATTAACTAGTACTATTTGGTCCATATTTATTGAATTATGTTAAACTACCAATCAATCCTAAGACTTACGCTTATGAATTGGAATAAATTTAATTATATCAACTAACACTCCCTTCAGTTGTGGGCTTATAAATTTTAAAAATGCCTTTCACGTAGAATTTGATTTTAATTGGGGAAGAAACGACTTGGCAGGAATTCGAACTCCTGACCTTCTTGCTCTGATACCTTGCTTAATTATGTTAAACTTTCAACCAATCCAAAAGTTTAAATTTATGGATTGAAATAAATTTAATTATATTAACCGACGTAACACTTATACTACTTTTAGTAATAATTTCCAGGCGAGGAAGATCAGATATGCTACATCAACAGGGTAGTTGGTCTTGAAATTGCCTCATGCGCAGATTGTTATAGCTTATAAGTTTTTCCTTTCTGAAAATTTTAATTTAATTTCTCTAAAATCTTAGAGGTAATGAATCCAAACTTTGGTGATTACCTATCCAGAAATTAATTTACTAGAAGCTTATTTGATAACCAAATGGTGTAGGATCAGACGGTTGTCACGTGAGAATAGTCATGTGTGCATAAGACACTCACGAATATATATACACACACACTCACACACACTTGCAAGACTTTAGATTCTATGTTATTTATTAAAGAAAATTTTAAATATTGCAACCAAATATGTAATGTGAAATCTTGGTTGATTTCTGGTTGATTTCAGAAGTTTTTTGTTGATTTGAGAAGGCTTTAGATTTTTGGTTGATTACTTATTTGGTTGCAATTTTAAATAGAAATGCTCAGAAGTTTTTTTGTTGATTTTCCGAAGATTTCTTAAAGAAACCTAAAGTTCTCTTTTTCTGATCACAAAGTGCTCTTTTTGGTTGGTCAAATGTGTCTTTCATTATTATTGTGACTTGGAATCGTTTTTCGATCTAGAACAAGAAGACCCACATTTTTAATTATACAAGATAGTTGTTTTTTAGCTTTCCTGTGTAATGTTTAAGTGCTTCTCTCATTATTCTTCATGGTTATTAAGTGTCTCCCACAAAAACCTTAGGCACGTTGGGAGGTGAAGAAAGATGCTGATGAATCAAATAACTGTTGTATCTTGAGTGTATATGTGAACGTGGCATTTTCAAAAGGAACCGTTTGGAAAGGTATGGCTATTTGTACAAACATTGTGATTTATTTCATATAATAACTGCTCTTTTAGAATTTTGGGGGAGAAATAAGAAACTTTTCTCTCTAGTCTACATGAAAATTTCCCCCCTCTAAATTGAAATAAGTATACCCTGGTGTAAGGAGTAAATTATGAATAATTATTTTTTGTAAAAAGAAATTTTACGCAGTGATCGAGACTGATTTCTATCAAACAGCCTTGTTTTTTTTTTGTTTTTTTTTTTTTAAATTTTAATAAATATAGTTATGATACCTTAATATAGCATAAGTGCCTTGCCTACAGGAGGAGTCTGTTTTAGTAATGATACTTTAGTAAGTAATATTTCATTTGACTTGGTTCTCAGAATATGATGCCAATTTATTGTCAAGTTTTGTGGATTTTCATGCAGGGAAAATCGTGCAGACTACTCTTGAAGAGTGCCGAGAAGCTTATGGATTGTGGATTCGGATGGTATCATCCTCTTTTTACTTGCAAGTTTCGCAATTATTTGATCATAGTTAAACTGCTAATCAAAAGATGTTGATGATATTCTTCTAGGCAAAGGAATGTTTGAAGCAGAAACTTGAAGAAATTGAAGGTCAGATGTTGTATAATTTTACTTTTCATCTAAACACGATGTTATATTTAAATCATGCAATTGATGATTTCACAGTTTCTGATTACTAAATTATCGTGTAGAGGGAAGACCGAGTGGAAGTAGTAAAGATCATCACATTGAAGCAATAAATAATAGCAAATCATTGGAAGAGTCAAATGACAAGAATGAACAAAGAGGATTAATTGAATCTCAATATTCCACAGACGTTGGTCAACAGGCTGAAAACATCACTCAAGGAGTGAATTCTACTTCGCTTGATTCTTGGTTGGGAGAATACATGAACAAGCTTTGGTCTATGTTACGAAGTCAAAATTATCTTCCTCTTGCCCTAGTTATCACTTTTACCGTGATTTTTCTAATGCAGGTATGCAATTTCTGTTACAACTTATCTGCCGTGGAGTCTAATCAGTGTTCCTATATGTTATGTCCATAAATTTACAACAGTATGACTTGTCTTAATCATGTTTACTAGGTTATGAATACGATTTCCAATATGGTATCTGTTGGGAACTTAGCTTTTATTTTATCAATTTTGTTTTCGAATTTTAGAAAATCTTTGAGGGTGTCTCTGCGTGCACCCTTACATTTTTGTCCTGGGAATAGAGGGCTCATCTCCCTCAGTTGGCTGCATGATTTCCATCACTGTCCTCTGCACAGAAGTTGAGGACTGCAGATGATGCGGAGTTGTTGCAACTGCCAGAAATGAGTGTATCAGACACACAGTAGTCAACCTAATTGATTGGGATTAAATTTCATTAAGATTATTATAGGAATATTTAGCAAACCTCATTATTGAGGGTTAAGAAAGTTATGGAAAATTTCCATTTCAGTTGTAAAGATATTTTGTATCTTCTCCCCTTGATAGAGAAATTAACGAACAAATATGGTGTTTGCAAGTGCAGTTGAGCATAGTTGTGCTATTATCCAGACCCCAACAGATCCACGTGAGCTCTGCTGACTATGCAAGGGGCTTGAAATTCAGTGGTGGAAGATCGCCCGAAGGCCTGGCATGGTTGGAAAAGAGGATGCACCATCTCAAGGATGAGATGTACATGGTTGAGGCTCGGCTAGAGATGATGCGACGCGAGCATGCACAGTTAAAAGCACAGCTAAAAGATCTTGAAGAATTAAGTTGAATGGTAATTTTATTTCTTGAATTTCTCATTGAGATCTGTATGTTCTATCTTGATGATGGGAACTGATCCCCCATACTCATACTCATACTCGTAACATAACAAAGGGACTGGACAACATTTCCTAGGTGTGTAATATAATAACATTTCAATATCCAGAGTTCTCGCTCTCGAGTCTTCACAAAATATAAATTCTCCGCATGTACCATGTTCAGATGTTACTACTGCACATTAATGCAACGTTTTCGACTGCATTTCTTTGAGACCTCTCTAAAAGACTACACTTTGTATTTTTTTTGAAATTCATTTAAAATCTTTAAGTAAATGTATATTGCATTCCTATATAAAGATGTATTAGATTTTTTTTACCAACAAGAAAATCAATTACAAATAATAAATTAAGATATTTACTAATATAACAAATTTCATATGTGCATTGTCAAACCAAAATCAAATTATTTCTAAAAGAAAGAAAACTATGCTAAATATTGCATTTTAAAAGGAAATTAACTATAAATAAATAAGTTATAGCAGAGTGGATCAAAGTTAAGTAACATAATCTTAAGAAAATTAAAGAAGATAACATTTACAGTTAATTTAAGGAGTTTTAGAGTGGAATTAGTTGTCTGTGTTCAAGAATGGAGAACTTCGTCCAAAGGGTTTTTAAGCACTAGTTTAGAATAGAGATAAAATGAAAATGATATCGAGCATGGTGTCCATCCAAAATTTCATTTTGTGGCGTACACTCGGTTTACTTTTGTTTGTTGAAGGAGGACATGATTTTTGAATTGTATCCATATTTGGTGACGAAGAGATGATACATGCATAATGTAAAGATTAAAATATGTTTGGAAGAAAAAGTAGATAATTTGTATATAATAGAAGCAAGAAAAGAAAGAAGAAAAAGGATGAGAAATTAATTATTTGAATTGGAAAATATAAAGATAAAAAGCGCTGCATCTTCCCAAGCCAATTGAGGGAGGTTCATAGCAGAAAGAGGGCGGCGAAGAAGGCTCCAGAAAAGAGGTGGTTGAGACTGAGGAAAGAAGATGTGGCTTCACTTGGCGGAGCCCCTGCCTTTGGAGGTGTGTTGGGTGTGGAGGGTGGAGTCCGGTGGTGTTGGCAGCCACAACATTGACCCGGAGCTTCATGCCGGCTATAGGGTGACCCCCAGTTGGACAGAGGAAGTACCTTGGCCCTGTGGTTGACAGAGGAATGGACGTGCTTCCACCGATGTGTGATCGGATCACACTGCTAGAGGAGCATGCCTTGTAGCTCTCCTCATTCACCTCTGTACTGAGTGACTACCATCGTAATTGAACACTACCATCATTTTTATTTGGTTACTCATGTTAATCAATTACACACATACACCCTACACAACCAGAAAACACGCACTTGTTAATTCGTCCCCAACTTCAAAACTTACCTAAGGCTTCCATGCATTTATCAAAATTTCCAACTTATAAGGCATAGATCTAAGTTTGAAGTATCTTACACACTTCTATTTTTTTTAAAAAAAATTGGGTAAAATTTTGGGATCATGTTTCTCTTGCCCTCTATCTGGATTATCATATTAAAACAACACATTATTTGGAAGTATCTTCTTCCTAATGTAATATAGCTTCCTATTTAAGTGGTTTTGGGTGATTAATATAGCTTCCTATTTAAGGAAAAAACCCTTTTTTTTCTAGTTCTACATCCATTGGGGTGGATGATTCTTGGTCAATGATGATGGCTCAAGCTGCCGAAAAAAACGCCAGGATAAAACAGAAGACCTCATGACCAATTGCGAGTTAGGAGTTGGGTATTTGATTAATTCTAACCATAACCCTATCACTAGGGTAACCGTTGAAAGGAGCGACGTCGTTTTAGAATATTGGGCTTTGTCTACCATCTGGGCCTGTCCATGCATAATGGAAGCCCACATCTGAAGCTTCAATAAAACCCCGACCCTGAGCATCATTCCGAACCCTAGAACTCTTCCGTGCCGCGCAGCATAAAAAAAAAAGAAACAGATTGTTTAGAGCCTCCGTCATCGCTCATTTCTTCTGGTTTGGAATTTCTCTCCTTCAATCTTCAAGTGTTTTTCTTCGTTCAGCATTATATTTCTAATACTTGATTATTTGTATCTGTGTTTGTTTGTTTGTTTGTTTTTTTTTCCTTTCTTCGTGATTTTGCTCGCCTTTGAATGTGCAGTGAACTATGTCGATCGGAGAAATTGCTTGTTCCTATGCTGCTCTTATCCTTCACGACGACAACATCCCAATTACCGTATGCTTCTTTTAAATCCTATCACCCTCCTGTATATTTAGATTACTTCTCAGTATTTTCTCTGGATCTCGTTTACCTATCTAAGAGTAATTGATTGGAATATTACCATGTGCTGTTCTAATGGCTTGGTGTTAAGATAGGAATCTGAACACTTTTCGTGCTTCCCATTTTGAATAAAGTAATACAAATGGCGGAATATCAAACTGTTGGATTTTACGTTTAATATTTTTTGTACAACACCCCTTGCAATCTGGATATTGCTCTTTTGTCATTGTACCTTTTCTATCCCGTTTATATAATTTGTTCCCATTGGTATCATTATATCTTCTTATGAATTTGTGATAGCGTTTTCAATACTCTATGAATAGAAATAAGGGTCCGAAGTGTGTTTTTGTCAACAGCCAGAGAAGCTTGCCATAGTTGTGAACGCTGCGAAAGTGCCCAATGTGGAGTCATATTGGTACAGCCTCTTTGCTAAACTAGCAGAGAAGCGTAACTTTGATGATTTAATCATGAATGTTGGTGCTGGTGGAGGTGCTCCAGCCGCTGCTGCTGTCCCAGCTGGTGGTGCTGCCGGTGGGGCTGCTGCCGCCGCTCCTCCTCCAGAAGAGAAAAAGGTATTTCAAAGCAGCCAGCTATTTCGATTCTAAAAAAACGTCGTCTTGAAAGCCTTGATTTGGGGCACCACATACGTACATGTACGTTATTGATTGTGACATGGTATATATTTATCTTACTTGCAGGAAGAACCAAAGGAGGAGAGTGACGACGATATGGGATTCAGTTTGTTTGATTAGGCAGACATTGCTTTGCATATTTTGAACTTTATCATTGAGAAGGCAGAACTTTTCGTTATTTTATAGATATGTAATTTTGGACATCCGTGACATGCTGATTGGAATTTGATTGCTTGTTTTCTGCTGAAATATATTTTATTTTATATATTTACAACCGTATGTTCATTCAAGTTTTTTCTTAAAATAGTTCGGTTATTTGCTATGTTTTTCAATATCTTAATTCTTCCGTAAGAAGGGTTAATTTTAAACTACGCAGAATGAATCAGGTAGCAAATACAAGCTCGTGAAGTAGTAGAATTCTAAATTCTTGTATGTCATACTTTTAAAATAAATTATATGCTTTCAATTTTCTGAACTCATTTAGCTACTGCCACCCCTCACCAAGTCATGTTGTCACCTAATTCAGAACTACTTCTCCCACCTCCCAGGCTCACCTTTGCAGATAGTATCAGTCATTCAGGAAATATGTCCATTTTTATATTTGGGAAAAGTTGTTTAGGGTGAAGAAAATTAGACGTCTAGAACCCTTATCAATGTTTATATATAGCACTGTTTTTAATTTGTCTTAATTTTGAATTTTGAATTTTGTAATTTCGAATAACAAAAAATATCAAGTTTTTCAGTCAGTTTTTTTTAAAAAAATGTATTCAAACCTAATTCATAAACAAAAACAATGAATTTGAAGATATTTTTTATAACTTTCAAATTTTGATTTAATTTTAAAAATACAAGTAAAATAAAGATAAGAAAGTAATGAATAATAAGTCTATTAGTTGTAAACCTAAATTTCAAATATTAGTATAAAAAATCAAATATTTAATAATGATCTTTTAACTTTTAATTTATAAATACATTATACCAATTTAAATTTGTATCTTTAATTAACAAAAATTTATTAAATTAAAAAATATCTAACAAATTGTAATATTTATTTTCAAAACTTTTTACAACCTTGATAATTTTTTGCTTTAATATAAGTTTGTGCAGCTCATTCCCATTTATGGAGTTTTCATTTTTGTTTGCACCCCAACTAATATATAACATACTATTTTCTCACCGGCAAGAATTAAAAACATAATTCTTTTATATTAATTTTTAATTTCTTTCCGAAATTAATTTTGATGAGTTCAAATATGTATTGAAATATTTGATGAATGCTTAAATGTTTTGCTGAGTTCTTGATCTAGTAAATTTTTGGTCAACAAAGTCAATTTAGGATATAAGTTAATAATTAGGCAATTTAATATTGATTTTTAAATTTATTTTCTTACATTTGAACATGATTCTCACATTTTAAAAAAATCGTAAATTTCAAAAAATAAAAAGAAACAAACATCTACCAATTACCTACAAGTAAGAAAGTATACAGCATTGGTCAAATATTTGTTTTTGATAAAATTTAAACAATTTATCTACAAATTTATTCAAAACATAGATACAATGATGAAAAGGAAAGAAATTCCACGATACAAATATTAAAATAACATGAAGAAAGAAAAGAAAAGAAAAGAAAAAGAAAAAGAGATGCAATGTTTTAGAGATGTGAACATCTTCGGCGAAATGGTGCAAGTCCTCTCATCTCACTTGAATATACACTGGCGTTGTATTTGTATATGAACAGATACAGAATGTTATTTTATCACGTGGGTTTAAATAGTCGTCCATACTGTCAAGACTTGGTCTTCTCTTTCCCTACATGAATATTAGAGGAAGATTACAAGGGAAAAATAACATATTAGAGGAAGATTACCAAATTAGAAACAGTAACACTACTACTTACCAAATAGAGTTGCTTTCAAAGGGAACCGAAGAGATGGCGGTCTCTTTACTTTTACCATGCCCACTCGCTTGCTCTTCTTTTCCTCTCTTCCATCGCTGCTTTCTCCTACTGAAATATCATAATATGCCTTTTTTACCTTCTCATGGTACACCGCTGGTGGCGCAAGCCTTAGTTGACCCGCATTTTCTATCTCCATTACCTTCTGCTTTTTCTCTAACTTCCTCAGAATCTCAAACCGCGGTATTTGCTGAACAGGGTGTGGGAGCACCAATAAATCTGTTTCTTGTGGATATGAAGCGGAAACTCCTGAACATGATTCGGTTCTTGATGAAAATTTATTCACTAGACTGTACTCACTCACTGCTTTGCCTCTAGACCGCTGAGATCTATTGCTATATAGACAAACTGGGCATGAGAAATCACCGCCTGAAGCCTCATTGTCAAGGCCTTCACATTGAACATGAGTTGCATGGCCACAATTGAAAACTCGTACTCTGTAACTTGATGAGCTTTTCATAAGGAGGCGATTACACATGCAACAGACAACACTCCGGGGAGCATATCCATGAGATGCCCCACTCTTCAATAAACTCATGGTGTAGAACGCGTCATCCTCTATCACAGCTTTCGCAGTGTCCTAGACAAGTTTGGAAAGAATTCAAATTTACTCCGCGATAAAGAATAAAACATAATTCTCCCTAATAAAGTAGAAAAACTTAGATAGACGAGACAACAGAAAAAAATTTCATTTGTCAGACATTTGAAGAAGTCAACACATGTAGGAATTGACACATTGACGATTTTAAATGGAATCCTAACGCATAGTCTAAATTGATTCACTTAAGAAAGTTTAGGAATGTATTTACAGTTACAAGCTTTCACATGCGTGAACTGGCATTTTTTCAAATGAAATTTGATAGATCGTGTAAATTGATACACTTGTGAATGTTTTATTCGCTCATCTCAAAGTTCACGGATTAAATTGATTTTTTCCCAAAAGCATAATACTTGTAATTTAATCATAAAATTAATGATGATATTTATTGGTTGATAAGCCAGATACTATGCACCCAAACATATCCCGGTATGCACAAGATGGAAAGGATATCGAAACATACCAGAATTCTTCTTTCGAAACCAAAAGTCCCAAGCATTCCAAGAATGGTAAGTTTAAAATCGCCAAATTCGTGACTTCCATTGTCAGAGAGGAGTCTAGACATGATAGTTGGAAGATGAACATATCCTGTCATCCCCTCAACTATCTCTCTGATAAAACGAGACAACAATCTTCTCAATATACGTGCATCTTTATTGGACTTCAAGATTCTCCATGTAACTATGTGTGCCACGTTATCCTTTTGTAAACCCGATAGCTCATTCAAGAATTGAACTTGATTTTCTCCGGAAGAAGTAGTTCTATAATAATATGAATCAATTAAAGGCTCGCAAAACCTACCAAACAAAAAAAGAAAAAAGAAAAAAAGGAAAGTTTATCAGTGCAGACTACTTATGAATGCACAGTGCAGATTATTTCTGAATACGAAAACTATGCTCAGGAACTACCAATACTCTTTCCAATTAATAATTAAAATGAAAACCCATGTGATACAATACATTCATACATACATATATACCACACATATATAACACCATCAGTTTGTTCACATCAAAGTGATTTTCTTCGAAAAACATCTTGGGTGTGTTGATTGCGACATGACCAACTACCCATACTAACTTTGAAACTTTCCATAATTTGGAATACAAGTTACAATTGTTGTTTGGGAACCCAATGCTAATTTCTTTGACAAGGAACACGAAGAGAGATTTAAATCTGTCTCCAGCATGAAAATGCATTCAGTGAAACATCTTCCCAAGGATAAATCTCATACTATCTGCTGAATTGCAAAACACAATGGTTGCTGATATTTTAGATGATAGATAGTAGAGAAGAGAGTAACTATCTTTAAAGTTGCTACTGCCCAACCAAAAGTCCTCCCCTTTTTTTTGTTATAGACTTATAGTGTACAGTAATAAAGTTGTATAATTGTAAATATTTATAGACATATTATGCTTTATTGCCTGTTTACTTTCCCTTACTTAGGTTACCCTTGTATATACATATATGTTAGATGATATAATTAAATTTACACCACATAACATCTTAAGCTTTTAGGTTAATTGATGATTTACATAATTCAACGTGGTATCAGAGCAGAAGATCCTGAGTTCAAATCTCTGCCGTGTCATTTATCTCCACATTTAAAATTAATTCTACTTGTGGGACATTTATGAAATTTTTAAGTTCACAAGGTGAAGAAGAGTGTTAGTTGATATGATTAAATTTACTCCAACCTATCAGTTTAAGCTTTTAAGTTGATTGGTAATTTACATAATTCAACAAGTAAATGGAACAAATGATCATCCATATTTTGTCTTCACAATAACATTTTTCATTACAAAAGAAAATTTCTTATCAAAAAGAAAACCAAACGAAAAGGAACAGAACTCACGAGTCAAGTAATTTGAACCAAAGTGTCTCAGACTCCTCAGAATTCAAACGAGGAGTATTTCGCTGGCAGAGTCCAATACAAGCATGCAACAAAATATCTATATCATTCACCTGCACACAAATGATGAGAGAAAACATGAGTTTCCAAGCAGCAAAGCTTCTACACAAAAACACGAAGAAACTTCATTTTCACATTTCAGAAATCTGATCAACAAACCTCCTGCAATTTTAAAACAGAGTTGAATTGGTTGAAATGTTGTGAACCATTTGAAGTACTACCATTTTTAACAATGCTTCCCACAGCAGCCTCTAGGTCATTAAATTTCTTGTCAAGACTAGAAAGTTTTAAGAAAAG
>JBBMEG010000021.1:650775-685518 GCA_037832605.1 Cyclanthera cordifolia
ATTAAGTTAACTCTTCACAAATTCCAACAATAATCCTCTTATATTCTCTCTCTATCTATCAATTGGAGGTGTCTAAGGCGACAGAAACAATCTTCGTCGCTGTAAGTGTCTAAGGCGACAAAACACTCGTCCGTCGCCGATGGGGACCAAAAAAGACGACAGAGTAGTTTTTGCGTCGTTATAGATTAAGGCGACGAGGTTCAGGCTACGGAGCTGGCGACAGAGTTTTTGCGTTGCCATAGGCTAAGGCGACGGAAATTCATGCTTAAGGCGACATAATGTTCCGTCGCCGTAGGCATTCATTCTTGTAGTGATTAATGAGAGACGACCACCTATTAAAATGTAGTTTTATTGCCATTTATCAAGCTTTTGTGGATTTTTTTTCAATAGTTGGTTTCTAAAAATCAGCAAAGCAAGGAGAACCGCCTAACGACATAACTAGATAATGAAGCGGGAGATTCTCATAAGGACAAACCCATATAGAAGTCACAAGCTGAATATCTCTATCATCAAGATTTAACACCAGAGATGAAGGATTTAGTTAAATTAATTTTCAGGCCCGATGATAATTCAAAAGCTTTATGTATCATGTGTAAGTTCTTAAGCTTTGATAGGTCAACCGGAAAAAACAACAAAATGTCGCCAGAAAAAAGCAAGTGAGTAATGTGGAGATTGTTGATGATACAATCCTGGATAATATTATCATCCTGCGATTTTTGAAGAAGATGAGAAAAGTAGTCCATAGCAATGATGATGAGGAGGAAGGGGGACGGGGTCACCTTGTCTTATGTCGCACGAAGCTTGGATCTTCCATCTTAGTCTACCATTAATAATGATGGAATAAGATACTGAAGAAATACAAGCTCTAACCATCTTATCCATTTAAAGCTTAAATCTGTCCACTGCAAAACGTTGAGCAAAAATGGACAACTCAATTTATCAAAAACCTATTCAATATCAATTTTAATAATCACCCCTTTGGCTTTGAAAACGGGCAAAAAATCAATTACTTTCATTGGCCATAAAAATAACTGATGAAATAGAAATTTCGACAAATTGGAACATGCCACATCGCTAACAAAAAAATAATGGCGAAGTGAATATTTTTATTTAGGGATTAATTATAAATTAATATGATTTTCTAAATTAAATTATGGTGAAACCAAAATTCGACACGTGTCATTTGATAAGCGGTTTATAGTTGGTCAAATTTGGTCAATGGGTGATTTTGGCAAAAGGTCCCATCTTTATATAAGAGTAGATTGGAAGATTGGGCCCCAAATAGCCCATCTGTTGGCCCAAGTCCATGGTTCATAGAAATTCTATAAATATGAAGTTTCTCCTTCATTTAGAGGAGGTTGGAAAATCTTGAGAGTAAAAGACTTGAAGTTTTCTCTAGAATTCAAAAGTTTTTGATGCAACCTTGAAGATCAAAATTACCAAAAGTTCCTTGAAGATTGCAATCATACAAAAAAGATTTCATGAAGATTGATAAACCATAAAAGTTTTCTTGAAAGTTGAAGCTTAGGATCAAAGCTATTAAAACTATCTGAAGTCTGAAGCTACAAAATTATCTGAAGTTTGTTTAGAAATCCTTGTATGTGAGAGAAGAATCAAAGGAGATAGAATAGAGTGTAATGCACTATATTTTATATTGAAATCAATATAAATCTTAAGTTCACCAAACGAATTACATTCCTCCGAAAATCCTTCACACACATAGGCTTGCAATTTTAGGAATGAGAGCAACATATGTTTCCTAAAAGAGCACAGTTCAGAATGTCAGAGGGAAAAAATCATGAAATACATTGTAATGAATGGCTTGTATGCGTTCCAAAACTTTTTATAAACCTCAATATCGTTTGGGCCAGGAGCTTTATTGCTGTCTATAACTTAAAAGGCAAAAATGTTTATCATAACCAAATTTTAATATATAACTAAATTAGATTAAAAATGTTTAAGAATTAGGGTATGTTTGAGTGAAGTGACAAGTGAAAATTAATTCTATAATGGTTGGTAACAGAGAGAACACAAACTAAAACTCGATGCCCAATAGCTGAATGGAGAAAGTTTTCATGTATAACATCTTGAGGGCAAAGTATTACAAAAATTCCACGTGAAATTAATATTAATTAATAGGTGCCAAATGAAATGCATATGATATACATGCAATTTCCTTTTGTGCAAAATTTCCCAAAAGACGGTTGATTAGGTCTCATGCTGTGCACTTCAAAAATAAGTAATTTTCATGGTCTTGCCAACACCCACGGGGTTTTCTCTTATGTTAATAAACCCATCTACATAGTTTTTTTGGACTTTATCATAGACATTACACCCTTTCTGCACGTGCAGTTCACTTGGATGGGGAACAGGTCACTCACAAATGCTATAATACTAGATAGCTATTTTCATATTTTTCAATTCGAACCGACATCTTAATGTGTTGCAATTAGAGGTATTTAGTTCAAATTTCTCAATATTTATGTACTAAAAAACATACACAGTTCAATTATGTTTACAATTACAATTGAAAATATAATATTCTAAAAAATATATATATAGTCAAGAACAATCTTATGAAGAGACCACCTAATATTTATAACTTCACTGAAAATTTTCTCTCATAATGAATTGTAGTTTTGATATATAACTTCATTCTGCCTAATACCTATCAGTAGTAATTTTCTAAATAAAATTATAAATTAATTATATAAAATTATTCTAAGTAGACAGTAATATTCCCAGTGTCCCACTGTCCAAAATAAATAAATTGATGGGTAATGTTTCTATATATAGTAGCCGCTAGCCGGAAGTAAATAGGAAAATGGTTTTCTCTCAATCGGGGATTTTGGAAGCAACGGTGACGCTCATTTGTAGAATTGGGCTGATTATGGTATGTTGGTGCGGCCCAATGTAAAATTGGGCTGATTATGGTATGTTGTTGCGGACCATTGTAGAGTTGGGCTATTGAGGCCCATTTTAGAATTTGGCCGATTATGATATGTTGTTGTGGCCCATTTGTAGAATTTGGCTGTATGGTATGTTGGTGCAGCCCATTTTAGAGGCGGGCTCGTTTTGGAACCCTAATTACGAAACCGAGAGTTAGAGAGGGCATTCTCATCTGGGTTCCTTCCTTTGGCGGAGATGCAAAGCAAGAATGCTATCACAGTGCGTTGTTCCTTTGTACCAATTTTGGCATCATCACTTCACTTCCATTCCTTCTAAATTCGCCTTTCACATTCAATCCACCAAGAACAAGAAGTTCATAATTCCAATCCACTCAGGAAGCAACCGTCCTAAACGGAAACATGCAACCAGAAGAGTGAACAAGGGTGGCAAGGAAAATGTATGGAGCGTCGATAATGAAAAGGATACTGATAGAACAACAACAACTGGGAGGAACAGAAGGGTCCATCGGAATCAGAGCAACACCGGTAAAGCTGCCACTGCTCTGGTTTCCGGTGCTATGCTAATGCACCTCGAAACTCTTCTTCAAGCCCAGGTGTTTCTTTCTTCCATTCCCTTTATTCATTCATTCACTCTGTTTCAGTTTGGCCCTCATTCTATAAAAATATACATTACAACAATCATCAGGAGCCGGTTGTAAACAACGTGGAACACATTTATTAGCAGTGTGAGTGGGATATGGAAAGGGGTGGGTGCGGTATTTTCTCCTATAACTGCACTAATGGAGCCAATTGAAATTGGGAATGACCATCAAAACCTATACGATTGCTATACTCTTTCTTGTGTTAAGGAGGACCTGGACCAGGACCAGGACCGTTCTTTATCTGGAGCGATGTCAAGTCAACTTAAAAGGACAATGAATTGGGTCACCTTTAATCCTCACGGAGAAACACCACCTCTGAACCATGGCCATGTTGTGTCTTTTAACTTTGATTAAAGTGACTTGCTGGAACAAGATATCATGGGAAATGAGCCCGGCCTTGTCTATTTTCAGGTATGCTTCCTTCTTCTTTCTCTATGGATTCCTGCATATATACCTTTTTTTATCAAATATTTCTCTTCCAATAATATGCCTATCTGACCATCTCATTTGGGAAATTCCAGGATGGATCATATTCCCGTGGTCCTGCTCACATTCCAGTGGGTGAACTAAATGACACCAACTATTACATCAATCCAACTTTCAAATTCGAACAGGTATGTTCAATTCAGTGTGGTGCTAGTAAAATGCATTGTGGTCAGTGGTCATACCATATATATATATTTGTTGTAAGACGACTTCCTTATCTCCTTTGTATCAAGTCAAAGGTTAGTTTTTTGGGTGGGCATAGTAAACCATATGGTTTTTTGTCCGAAAGAAGATGTACTAAAAGGACCTGAGATATTGCTAGGAAGCCAAGGTGAAAATAGGAGAGTCCCATTTGGCATAATTATAAATCTGCATTAAACATGTTCATAGAGTTTTTTATATAAGGATCACCTAGTATAAGGATCGTGCTCGATTACATCCCAAAAGAAATTCACTGACGTGAGTCAGTCAACCTGTAGGTTTTAGAAGCGAAAATTGAGACAAGGCTTGATAGGACTATTTCTTAATCTCTACTTCTAAATTTGAGATCCCAGTAAAAGGATTATGCCTAGCATTGGATGAAGAATCTATAGAAATGACCACTCTACGAAGTCTAGCATCCAAGGGCCTCTAATGGGGAGCTCTATAGGGTATTTTATGAACCTTATTGATCAATTATAGTTCCAAGTACATGAAAAAAACGAGATAGCCAGTAGCCCTGAATTGTTAACAAAAATAACATATAGAAATGTTAAAACAGTGAACACCTATGTATAATTCAACCCAATTACAAGGTCTTAATGCTTGGTTCAAAACAATCAGCAAAGATAGACATTCATTGCCAGATATTTTAAAAATAGTTTTTTAGTTAAAAGATTTATAAATGTCACATACTTTTTAGATAAATTAGTCAACAAATTTTTTACTAAACATCTTAGAATTTGAACGAAAACATTAAAATGCCTGTTTTAGCCTTGAACTTTGCTACTAAACAACTGCTCCACAGGATATAATATGTTAAAAATAAATATTCAAAATAAATAAGTAAATAAATAACTATTCCAAATAATGAGAAGATCACATCAAGATCTTCTAAAATAGATAATTATTAAAATATCTGTCTCCGGTCTCCATTTTCTGGAAGAATATCATTATTGAAAAGCGATATATAGGGATATTTCCAAAGGAAAAAAAAAAAAAAAAAAAATTGATAGGAGACAGGGAAGGTTTTTTTGAAATAAAAAAGACAGGGAAGGTGAAAAGTTAAATTTATTATTATTGTTGTTAAATAAATAGGAGTTGGGAGTTAATGCTCAAAAAATAACAAGGATCAGAAGCTGATTTGGAGCATTAATTGTGGGAAGACGGCCTATCCCTATGGTCACATAAGGATAAAGAAAAAAAAGGAAAACATTAATTATCGTGGGCGGAAATCAAACCCATGATATTAAATAATCTTTTTATTTTTAGAATGCTGAATATTTTGTACCATATAATAGACGCAGGGTAGCAGGAAGAAAGAAGAAGACGACTGATCCTCCGGAGAAAAAAAAAAGGGTCCAACAGGTAGCGCGACTATGATAGAGGACTGGTGCTTCGTCTGCAAGGATGGCGGAGATTTGATTCTCTGCGACCATGCGTCTGTGTCCCTTAACCCTTCAGTTTTTCTGCATGACCATTCCATTCCCATCATCTTCGTTTCTCATGCTTTTCAACACACACACACTCTCTCTCTCTCTTGAAACCCTTGCCTTTTCTTGCTGTGCATTCTTTACATTACAAAGTTTACATTTGTTTGTTTCTTTTAGGAACTGCTCCAAGGTCTATCATCTTGAATGCGTGGGATACGACGCCCTAACTACCTCCGAAAATATACAACCAAACTGGACCTGTGGTATTTTCATTTAATTTAATTTACCCGGCCATTCATTTTCTTCACTGGATTCCAAGAATGATGAATGACCCTTAGATTTTCTGTTTTAGATTGCCATCTCTGTTCTTCTTGCAAGGGAGCCCCTGAGGTCCACTGCTTCTGCTGTCCAACATCTTATTGCAGAGACTGTATCAAATCTGTTAAGTTTGCACCACTGCGACCCAACAAGGGGCTCTGCCACGAGTGCTGGACCCTCGCTCGTCTTGCAGAAAAACTTTCATTTTCCAAGGTACTTTCACCTTCCTGCCAACTGGTTTTGTTTGTTTGTTAATGTGATATTGTCTCAATCTTTGATTTATCATTATTGTTAGCAATATGTGGATTTTGAAGATAGAGATACACACGAGTGCCTGTTCAAAGAGTATTGGGAAATCGTGAAACAAGAACAAGGGCTAAGCAGAGGCGATCTACTTATGGCCGCGGAACAAAACGGCAAAAAGAAAATAATGAAAGGCTCCACCCCAACGCCAACGCGGCTCCTTCATGATGACACAAAGTCCAATAATTGGGGATCCAAACCCCTCATTCACTTTCTAACTTCCATTGGCGTAGATACAACAACCTCCAACCAGCTATCTCAACGCAATGTCACTTCCATCATTTTAAATTACGCTCAAGAGAGGGACCTTATTCATCCCTCTAAGAATACCAGAATCATCTGCGACAATAACTTGCATCTCATTTTCAAGAAGAACACCGTTTCCATGAAGCAGATTTTTTTTCTTCTGGAGCCACATATTTGTTTTTCTGGAAGGAACAATAGTGGAAACAAGAGACAACTTGAAAAGGGGGGGCGGGATTCCACTGCTTCTTCTTCTGATGTTGATGATGATGATGATGCAACTGCTTCTTATAAGCAGCAGAAAACATTGAGTTCCTTCTCTGCCTCTGAGGATCAGAAATGTCCTCCAAAGGTAAAGGCTTACTTAGCATCAGTAGTTGCTCATAACATCAATCTTGTGTACTTGCGGAGGAGCTTAGTAGAGGATCTTCTCAAACACCCCGAAAGCTTTGAAGACAAGGTGGTTGGAAGTTTTGTCAAGGTCATCAACACTAATTCCACCCAATTTCATTCTAAAGGAAACACTTCTCAAC
The DNA here is from genome assembly GCA_037832605.1 of Cyclanthera cordifolia. Lineage (NCBI taxonomy): Eukaryota > Viridiplantae > Streptophyta > Magnoliopsida > Cucurbitales > Cucurbitaceae > Cyclanthera > Cyclanthera cordifolia. Next base: position 657,840 of record JBBMEG010000021.1, read on the forward strand.
AGCTCTTGCAAATTACAGGTTCAACTTCTAATATATACCTACACTTTCTTAGTCCTGTTGCTTTATTATTATTAACTAATTGATTTATGGCCTCAGCGGTAAAGAAAATGCCAACCACAGATGATAGGAGTGTTTCGTTGCATGTTTGGGCGTTGCCAGACATTCATATCTCTATGCTCTCAGACTCGGACATAACTGAGGTAACCGAACTCATTTTGCCACTACAAACAAAAAAACCAACAGCTGAACCCTTGTTTGTGTTGGGTTTTTGTTTGATGATTATCAGGAAGATTGCCAGGATCTCAGGGAGAAGATAGCCAAGGGTTTGTTTCAGAGACCCACTGTCGTAAGTTTGATGATATGAATAAAGCAATGAATTCCTCCCACTTTATACATCTAATCTAACAATGAATAATATAGTAACTAATTTGTTCCTACAGGAAGAGATTGAAAAGAAGGCTCGGATTCTTCGTCAGGATATCAGGAAGAACGTACGTTGTCACACTCACCAATAATTTATTCCTTTTTTTCTTTGAATTATTTTACTATTCTTTTTTGTTGTAGTGGATAGAGAAAGAGCTAGTGAACTTGCAAAACCTCATAGATCGCGCAAATGAAAAGGGACGGAGAAAAGAATATCCTTTTTAACATTGATTTTTTATTTTATGTTATTTGCATGAAACGGTGGACTTTACTTGCCTTAACTTCGTAATGTTTGGTCGTAAAACGCTAAATCAACTTCTAGATCAGAGGCAAACACTGAAGAAAGAAGCAGAGCAACAACCACTTGTACTGAAACAGCTTCCCTCTGTCATTGTTGGCAATCCAGAAGAAGACGAAGCCAATCGCTCGTCCCTCAAATTCACGCTGGTTAATTAGGATTCTAACCACATTACAAGTTAGCAGCAATATTCAAATCTGTATTTCCAGTCTCTTTTGCCACTATATTCTCTAAATAATATTGGACTACACTTTTGGTTCCTTTTTAACATTTACACAAAGGAAGAATAGATCATAAAAGATCACACAAAGCAACTAATGAACTTGAATATGATACAAAGAAAAACATGTTTTTGTTTTTGAACTTTTTGAAAGCTATAGAGACGTATCACTTGAACCAACTAGTACTACCTGAGGCTGGAATGATCTGATCTAGCAGCCGATCTGAGGCCGTTTCCACACTTGGCCACTGTCCTGACATTCTCAATCAACTCCTGGGTGCGATTGTGGTGTGACAAAATCTGGGAGAGCTGTTGGGGGGTGATCACCAGCTTCACCTTCCACACTCCCGTGCTTCCGTAATTTGGAAATACCTCCGGGTTGTGAGTGGTGTCACAGGTAGACATGCGATAGGGTGAGGATGTAAGCTGGGAGGGCGCCTCTGCCACCTGTGAGGGTGGCTTGTAGTAACAGGGGAGCAGATAGTAGACTTGTCCGGCGTGAAGCTCGTCTATGTGGAGAAGGGGCTCACAGAATATGCTTCGGCTTTTAAAAATGGCATGGCCTGGATATTCACCGGTTATGCACTCTGCGGTTATTGGCGTGAACAGCTCCATGATCCCGCCATCGGCGGTCACCACTTTCACCACCTTCTCTCCTTCTCCCGACCCCTTAAAGACACAATTTCCCATCTCTCTGCCACTGCAACAACTGCAATTGAAACATTGATGAGGGCTACAACGTCATGCCCACAAGATGGATTTGGAATGAGCAACAAAAAAGAGAGGATATTGTAGTGGAGGTTTCTTGGTGGTTTCAATTATTCCAAGCAAGAGGCACAAGAATCCTTTGCTTTCTAAATAAACAAACAATTCCTCATGAGTAATGAATCCGAGTTTGGATACCTTTCCCTTTTTGTCTTCTACCATATTCCTCTACCTTAATACCATAATAATTGTTCTTACAGCTCAACATTCTTCTTGTACTCCACATAAAATCATTCCTCATTTTGACCACTATTTCCTTGCCTTCAAAACTCTTCCCTAATCCGGCCTTTCGAATAACCTTCTTAACCCGCAGAAACTATCAAATCTCACCACGGAAATTTTGAAACTAATTTTCAGATAATCTGCCGTCTACTTGATAACTAAAAAGCAGGACCTTATCCAAAAGTGCATTTGAAAGATGTATGTCAACAAATTTAAGTATATAACCAAATGGGATAATGATTCTGTTGTCTTTTTCTTGACAACAGACCCTTTACATACAGGTACGCTTTTCCCAAAAATGGAGCCCATAGTTTTTACATTATACTATTAAATTTGTCTATCCCACTTGATGAATGTGAAAAACTACTCTCCTTATGAAGTGGGAAGCATTTTGCTTAAGGAATTTGGCGAGAAAGAGCAAGGGGATGGCCAAAATATGAAGTTCTATCAAGAAGTTGTTCAACAAGTTGTTTGGATGTGGAATTGTAGAGCGATAGTAAATGAGGAGTTAGTTTCGGTGATTATATATTTAAGTTATAGTAGTATCTCGTTTAAATATGGTTGATTTGTAGATATATTGTAGTTATTAACTAGTTAAGATAATAATTTTTGTAAAGTAATTGCATGCATAATTTTGAACAGTTAAAATAGAATGCTTAGAAAATTAGTGATTAGAAATAAATAATTATTTTGACTAGTTAAAAATAGATGATTACGAATAAATGATTATTTTAAGTGATTACAATATTTTGTTTGAAGAAGACCCAATGTTATTTTATCATTTATGTGCATTCTCTACAACATAAATGACTCTGGAGGTAGGGAGTAATTGATAAAGTGATTATATTAATATCTGGATTTGATGCAATTTTTTTGTAAAATGGTTTATATAGGTATTAGTAGCTGGATGTGGTTTTTTTAATTGAAAAGCTGCTGATAATAGTTTGTTTAAAGTAGATTTTTGTGCATTAGTTGTAAAAGTGGTTTGTACTTTTTTTTTTTACATAAGTTTTTTAAAATCTAAAATAATTTATCTTTATTTATTATTTCTAAATTCCTTGTTTTTTTTAAGTTTCTTTCTATTGTTTAAAGTAGCTGAATGACGACCTTTTTTAATTAATTAGATGAAAATTAAAATTATTAAAAAATAAATAAAAATAAATGATTTTTTTATAACAAACAAAAGGATGAAAGTATTACTTTTAAATTATGAAATGAATTTAAATAATATATTATGTGAGTGGTTATGGCACGTTTGGGGAGGGGTTAAGTTAACCGGAATTAACTTAACTCCAAAATCTCCCAGAATCGCGTTTGGTAGAAGGATTTCTGAAACTCTAGTTGGCGTCAGTCGAGTTGAAAAATATTGTCCAAATTCCTATGTTAGCCCGAGTTGAAAAAGCCTATTTCTCTATCCAGCTTCATTGCTCTGTCTTTGTCCCTGTCCCTGTTTCATTTTCAATTTCTTTTTTCTTTATTTTTTTTTATACCTTTATCTAGGGACAATACAAATTTTTAGGATCGAACCTGTGACGTTGAACTTGGGGGAGAGTCCTACTACGACCTATCCTCAAGGGATATAGGTCTTCTCGATATAACCTTCGGCCACTGCTACCTTACAGCGCAATGGACATGGAGAGGTTACTTGGACTTGGTCGACTCATCCACGTAAGAGTCATAACCTCAACGAACAACCCACTCGAATTGGGCCATTCGACTGATCTCCTTAGAGGTCGGCTTTGGTCTCGGTTGACCTTTATGGGTCCTCACCTCCACTGCTCGCCCCTAATGAGGAGTCATGACCGTCTCGGCGTAACTCCTAGTCATTATCAGCGGATCCAGTCATCTCCTTAAACTCGATCGACTCTTGAGGGAGAGTACTAACCTCCACGGCCTGTCCTTGGGGGATCTAGACCTACTTTGGTCGAGTCCAAAAGGGGTTCACACCGCCAAGGCCTACACTAGGAGGTCTCGACCTCGAGGGTTGGAATTGTCGTGGCCGCCTCTAGGGGGTCGGCATGAGCTTGGCAGACCTCGGGGGGGGTCGGCATGGGCTTAGCCGACCCCCTGGAGTTGTGGCCTCCATTGGCAATTACTTAGGAGATGTAGTACTTGGCAATTAGGCTCTTGCACCATGCCACTCTTATGTGGGTTGCGTCCTTTTTTTTCTTCTAGAAGATCTAGGCTCTTTTGTAGTTGTTGGTCATTTTGAGTTGGTCAAAAGACTCTACACGTGGGAATGAGAGTTCTATCTCGATCAGAATTATTGTTTACGCCCCAAATGCTAGCGAGTATAGGGCTTCGCTTGTTGATGTACGTTCTGGGTGTGGTGCGGTATGCCCACAACACTTGTGGGAGTTCTTCCGCCCAAGACCTCTTCAAGCTTTCGAGCTTGGTCTTTATGTTTTCTTGATGATCTTGATCGGAATTTCTGCTGAATCCCTAACTCATAAGAGAATTGTTGGAAAGCTTGGTTGTCAAACTGCTTCCCATTGTTGGTGACAAGGGTTGGAGGTATCTCAAACCTGCAGAAAATGCACCTCTAAACGAAATTTGTCACCTTCTTTTCGGTGATAGCCGCTAGGGCCTTAGTTTCGGCCCGCTTGGTGAAATAATCGACCGCTACTACCACAAATTTGACTTTGCCTCGCCCGGTTGGTAAGGGTCTTAAAAGGTCTACCCCTCATTGCGCGAATGGCCATGGTCTCATCATGGTGGTGAGGACCTCCGACGAATGTCTTTGGGATGGTAGAAAACCTCTGGCATTTGTCATATGCGCGGGTGTTTTTTTTTTAGAGTCTTCGGCCATGGTTGGCCAAAAGTACCCTTGCCGGACTAACTTCTTGGCTAGGGACCTTGGCTCTTCATAGTTGCCATATAAGCCTTCGTGCACTTCCTGCATTGCATAAGTGGCCTCGCTAGGGTCTAAGCATCTAAGGATAGGTAAATAATACCCCCTCATGTATATCTTATCTCCATGCACCACATACTTGTAAGCCTTGAACTTAAGTTATCAGGCGTCCTTCTTGTCGCCTGTCATTTTCTCCTCCCCTAAGTATTCAAGGAAGGGGGTCATCCAGGTTGCTGGCGAGATCGAGGTTGCCTCGCTAATTTCGTGCAGCAACTCGGTGGTGATACTAGGGTTGTTCAGAATCTCTACTGGCATGGTATTGGCTAACTTGGTTTCGTAAGCGACAGCTAAATTTTCCAAAGCATCAGCTTTGGCGTTTTTTACCTAGGTACTTGTTGGATGTGTACCTCTACGAACAATGTCAGCATCTGTTTGACCCCCTCTAAGTAGTCCATCATTCGCCCTTCTTTTGCCAAGTACACCCATGATGCTTGACTGACGATCAAGTGAGAGTCACTCATGATGACGAGCCTTTTAGCCCTTATTACCGTTGCTATCTGCAATCCGGCAATTACGACCTTGTATTCAGCTTCGTTGTTGGATGCCTGGAAGTTAAATCTGATGCATATTCAAGTCGGTCTCCTTTAGGGGACTGCAACAGAAACCCAGCTCCTCAACCTTTGTTGTTTGAATATCTATCAGCATAAAGCGTCCACGTCCCTAGATCTTCATGGACTTGAATTTCTTCCGACTTCTCCAAAGGTGAGGTGAGTTGCACAATGAAATCGGGTACCACCTGCCCTGTAACGGAGGGTCTGGCCTGGTAGTGTATGTCGTACTCACTGAGCTCCACTACCGATTTCATCAATCTTCTGGGACGTGGACATTCGACTTGTGGGCTTGGCGTAAAGGAAAGTTGGTCAGCATGGGCTTTGCCGACCCCAATGATCGAAATTGGCTCGGTCAACCCTCGAGAGGAATCCTAGCCTTGTCCGATTATTTCGAGAAATTTTAGCCTATAACAAAGAGAAAAATAGTTAGATTATCTTTATTTTATTTTATTATTATTATTATTATTATTATTATTTTGTGTTGAGAACAATTATCTTTAAAATGCTAACGATTATTTTACATTTCTAATAGATTTCCAAAGGTTCTTCACGATTTTTCACAAATATAACTTAACATCAACAATTGATTGACTTGGTGATACAAAATGGAACCAGTAATAGACTTCCTTTTTATTTGCGAAAAGATCAATAATTTTAGTGATATTTGTGTAACGCTTTGATGGTTGTGTAATCTTTAAAAAATAATAATAATAATAAAATTCTAGACTTCCTTTTTTGGAACCAATATTAGGCTTCTTTATCTAACATATTAATGATAACTTGCAACATAAGATTTGAATTTTGAACTCTAATTATTACTAATGACATAGAAATCATACACCTAGTGGAGGTGGAAGAAACATATGATTAACATAAAATCTTGTTGATTAGAAGATGCTTTGAAAAGCAACTTAATCAACATAATCAAGTTATTGCAACATTTCAATCCTCTTTTAAAATTCTATTTTTTTTAGGTTACACCATGAAGCGCGTGGGAGACTTAAACTGCTGACATTAAATGTTCTTGAGTTATTGTTTTTACTACTTTCAAATTTCTGCCTTTCCTACTAATTAAGATATTAAGTATAGTGAAATAATAATTTGGTTAAAACCCAATATTATTGTAATTATGGATCCAACAAAAATTGTTCAACTACATTAATATAATATTATGGTAAAAAAATCATGAGTTGAATCTCCTTTTCCAACTATAGTTAAATTTAAAAATTATTATAATCAATCAAAATATAGTTTAAGATCACGAAATCCAATTCAACCGACCTAAATCCAAGACGAAATAAAGGTTCCATACATTTGTCCAAATCCAATTCGATCGATCTACATTTGTTGAAATCCGATTCAACCTACTAATCAAATTAAGACGGACGATCAATTTTCAAGTATATCAAAAATTTGTAGGTTGATTATTAATATATTTTTTTATATATATAATATTTATATTTTTCATACAATAAATTATATTTCTTATTAAGTTACAGTAAAATTAACTTAATTTTAAATGAATTTCTAAATATATTATTTGATAGTTTAAATTTTTAAAATTAATTTTCAAAATCTCAACAAAAGTTGTATGGTGAATATGTTTTTTAATAAAAAGGAAAAAAAAAATTAAAATGGATTAATTGACTTACTCGACCGACTTAATTGATCAATCAATTTTGATGTCATTTTTTAATAAACAAAAATAGGTCAGTTCAATGTTCATTTTCACTGAAAATCGACACCAACCAAAAAATTAACACGGGTAGTCTTGAATTGTTATATTTAACACGTGGTAACTGTAAAGTTGAAAACTTCAATATTCAGCCAATATAACGCCCGCAGTTAGGAGAGGTATATGAATGAACCGATTCCACATCCGAATGAAATGGATATTGGGAGATATAATCTCATCGTTAAGAAATACTTAAAAAGAGTTGATTTGTACTACTTATACCATCAAGTTGCACATTCTTTTTCCGTGGTAAAATCGAAAGAACTTCACACTTAAGCGTGCTTAGCTTGGAGTAGTCGCTTAGTTTGGAGTATTGAGGACAAAACATCCTAAAATGAATTGTGATGGTTTATAGGGATAGTCTAAGCAAGCATAATCCAGCTAACATTAATAATGCATAGGCACCCACTCGAGCAGTGGTTAGAGTCACGTAATGTCTTTTATGTAAAATTTGTTGTTTTCTCCCATAATTTGTACTAAAAAACTTTAGTATTCAACCTATCAATGTCATATGAAATTCCTCAGGGAATTTTAAAAATACTAAAAAAATAATAATTTTGAAAAGCAAAATAAAACGGCTGTCTAGGAAGTTTTTGTTTATGATTTTAAGTTCTTTAGTTTTCGGATGCTGATTGTTTTAATTTCTAGAATTGGTTGTGGTGGCTGGTTTTCTTTTTGCACTTAACCGTGGAGCTAATAGATACAGGTTAGTTCCTCTTTGGAAAGAAATTTATTTCGTGGAAAGAAACGAGTAATGTTTTTTGAAGGTATCATTTGCTTCGATGATGAGATGCATGTTAGATTACCTCCAAAATCTTAAAAAATAACTTTAGAGTCGGATAATTTGATAGCGTATTTGTCTTTCTAAGTGAAGTCTAGATTATTTTATGATCGATGTGGTCATTAAAAGTTAAAATTAATCATTTTTAAATTCTTGTTTTGGTTTTTAAATTTTGTTAAAAATTTACTTTCTTATTAAAAAATATGAAATTATAGGTTGAGAATTTAAATAAATACAATCTTAAATTTTAAAAATTTTAAAAGATTGAAACAACCTAAATTATTATTATTTTTAACTGTAAAGCTAAATTCTGTCTCACCCATTTTACAAGACTTTCGACATTGAACTTTCCATTGAAATCCCAACACAAACCCTCACCAAAACTATCCATTGTTGCCAAAGAACACAAGCAACTTGGACTCCATCATCCATCCGTCCAATGCTTATGTTCCGTGCCTCTTTCAAGCGCCACATAACTTCACTCTCTTCCTTCCAACTTGCCTACTCTTATTAAAAAAAAAAAAAACCCCTTCAACATTCAATGCTTCAAGCTTCTCAACAATGAGAAATCTACAGTAATTTTAGGGTTTACCCATAAATAATTTTTTTGGAGGAAGAATATTTTTTTGAAAGAAGATTAAAAAGAGATTCCAATTTGAAGAAAGAAATTATTTATGAATGAAGATCAAAAACAGGAAAGAAATCAAATAAAGGAAAATCAAAAGCAAAAATTTGAAGTAGGATTAGAAATGGAGAAAACGTTATAGCAAAATGGGAGAAGATATTTTGAGTAAAAAGAGGGATTGACAAGAGACAGAGAAGTCTCAAGAATGAAAGAGTAAACTCAAGCGGTTCTGCATAGAATATTGTGCCAACATTTACATCAGTGTTACACTAATCCCGATTACTCTAACCCTTTCACCAAACATAATTTTGGACGGTTAAGTTGATTTCCGTTAACTTAACACCTTTACCAAACAGCTCCTAAAACAAAGACGACTCCAATTTTCCAACTCTAAATATAATCTTTTGGACAAAATTAAAAAAAACATCCACAAAACAACAAATATGTGAGTAGAGATCTTAAATAAGTTTTGATCCACAAATTAAAAAAAAAAAAATCAAATTTATGTGATAAGTTTGAAGTTAATATTAATTGATATTGATTTAATTAATAGTTTTAGCATTGAGAATATGTTTATGTACCTCTAAAATTAAAAAAAAAAAAAAGAAACTTTTTTAATAATAACATTTATTTAATTTTATTGAAAATTTAAAGATTAAAATTGAACATTTAAAAATTCGTGACTAAAAAAAATGAAAGTTCATGACTAAATGAAACAAATATAAAAAATTTACGCATTAAATTGAACTTTTGAAAATTTACGTACTAAAATAAATAAAAAAAAAAAAAACCCCCCTCAAAGTTTGAGGGACAAAAAAACATTTCAACCTTTTATAAATCGAAAATAATCTATATTATCGAAAGTCATTAGTATATAATTTCAATTAAATCATATAGTAACGACTGTTGGGAGAATGACATGGTTTTATAATATTGGGTCGGGTCTGACAATGGGCCAACGAAGCAGGGTCCTTGAAATAATGCAAGCCCACATTGAAACTTAAATAAAACGCCAACGAAGCAGAGTCCTCGAAATAATGCACGCCCACATTGAAACTTAAATAAAACGCCAACCTTGCCAATAGGCGAAACCCTAGAACGCTCTCGTGCGCTACGAAGATCCCATCGTTTAGAGCCTCCGACATCGTTCTTTTCTTCTGGTCCGAAATCTCTGTTGATTTCAATCTTCAAGTGCTATTGTTTATTTACTTCCTGCAGTCCATTCAATTTATGATGCTTCTTCGTCTCTGCTGTTTTTCTGCTTATTATCTTCCGTAATTTTGCTAGCTTTTTAACGTGCAGTGAAAAATGTCGACCGGAGAAATTGCTTATTACCGTATGCTTTTCTTAAATCTTGGCATCGTTCAATATTTTATCTCTTTATCAGCGTTTGCCAATCCCTAAGTAATTTAGCTGGAAGATTACCGTGTGTTATTCGGCAGGACTGGTGTGAATGTTAGGGGTATTGTGTGTGTGCATACATATATATATATTTATATATATTGTTTTCCAGCTTGAAGTTTACGACAGTCCGATTTCAGTATCAAATTGTTATTCGATTTTTCGTTCATTTCTATTGTAAAGAAACGCCTAAATCTAAACATTGTTCATCTTTTATTATACCTTTTATGGCCTATTAATATTATACCAATTTGTCATAATTGTTTTCCCGATGAATTTCTCTTATAGCTTTTGGTATATCATGTGTCAAGTGCATGGTAATAAGATTCCATAATTTGTTTTTGAGCAGTGAGAGAAGCTTTCCGCGCTTGTGAATGCTGCTAAAGTGCGGAGTGTGGAGTCTTACTGGTTCAGCCTTTTTGCTAAGCTTGCAGAGAAGTGTAACATTGGGGATTTGATCCTGAATGTTGGGGCTGGTGGAGGTGCACCAGTCGCTGCTGCCGTGCCAGTGGGTGGAGCTGCTGCAGCAGCTGCTCCGCCTTAAGAGAAGAAGGTATGGCCATAGAGCTATTTCAATTGTAAATAGCCCATTTTCTTTCGTATATGGATAACGTGATTTGGAGTTGCTTCTTCATGTCATGGGATTGTTTTTGTTTCTTGCAGGAAGAGCCTAAGGAAGATAGTGACGAAGACATGGGATTCAGTTTGTTTTATTAGGTTCTTATATCTATGCATATTTTGAACTAGGTATCTTTTTTTTTTTAATGCCAGAGAGCTTAATGTTATTTTACGGATGTATTTTGGTCATCCTTGACACAAATTTGCTACAAATTTTTATTTGAATTTGATAGCATCCTTTGTTTTAGAGTATATATATTTCATGACCTCCCCATATGCCTAGTATAATTTGTTGCCGAAGGGTTTTGAAGGTGTGCTCCTCAATGTCCCAAGTTCGAAACTGGCATGTGACATTGATACTTCTCGCGTCTCCATTTCCTTCAATTTTCTGATTTTTAAAAAAAATGTTGCTGTAGATATGCTCCTCTAATCTCTCAAGAATGATAATATTACCTGAACTATTAAGTTAGAATTTATGAAATTTCAACGTGACCTAGTGGTCAAGAATGTTCTTGGGTGTTAAGGTGATGCGTTCTATATGAAATTTCAACGTGGCCTTGTGGTCAAGAAGGGCCTTGGGTGAGGTGATAGGTTCAATCATGGTGGTTACATGATTTTAAGGTGATGAGTTCTATCTATTGTAGTTACCTACTTGGAGTTATTTTCCTTAGAATTTTTTTGAGGATAAATGTTGTAGGGTCACGTGGTATGTTCCGTGGCAATCGTCAAGGTATGTTCCGTTGCAATCGTCAAGGTATGTTCCGTTGCAATCGTCAAGGTATGTTCCGTGGCAATCGTCAAGGTATGTTCCGTGACAATCGTCAAGGTATGTTCCGTGACAATCGTCAAGGTATGTACAAGCTGGCTCGAATAGTCACATGTATAAAGAAATGAAATTTTGCCTGACTTTGATTGCACCTCTGGAAATATATCATTTTTTATTACATTCATTTTTTAGTATTCTTGTTGATTAATTCTCTCTCCATTGGGCATTATAGAAATCAACCTTTGATCTAAAGAACATAATTAAAAGGATCATCAGATATATCTAATACTGTAGATTAGTCAACAAGTTTGTTTAAGCATATTTGTTTGTAGCTTTGTGTTTATATAAGCTTAGCTTGTTGGAATCGATTTAACATTAACTAATAGGCTATGTAGCTTAATATGCTCTACGGCCTTTGCGTTTCTATTTTATTTATTTAATTTTGAAGAAATTTCATCTGTATATTCTGATACAAACGGCTATCCTACCTCAAGGAAAAATTCATAGGGAGATAAATTTACTAAACAATAAAATCTCTATCACACCTCTCACCTTAAGACTAGAATTTGGTACAGTGGTTAGAGATCTCTATTATTCTGCTGGCCTTGGCCCCTAATGGGGCAGTTAGTCGGGGTCTGTATATTCACTATATAGATAAAATTGGGTAAATATTCATTTTGATCGGGTCATTTGGTGCATATGTATTTTTAATAATTTTTTTTCGACTTTTTTTTTATTCCTTTCCTGTTAACTAATTTTTTTTAAGGTACAAATCAGGTATGAGGATTATAAACCTTATATTTAGAGTCAAATACTCATTTAAATCCAACACATAGACATTATGAAAGTCGAATAATTGATTGAGTGAATTATAATGTATCAAAATTGAACTAGACATCTTTCTTCTTATTTGACTTGACACAATTATCATGCCTCTAGTTCTTTTCTATTTCCTTATCCTCTTTTCTTCTCTCACTCCGCCGTAGTCTATTGGATAGCTGATGGCCATCTCCACGGAGGTGACAACGTAATCTTCACCACTGATTGTATCTCTTCTACGCTTTTTGGAAAAATTCACGCTCCTAGTCAACATGAAAGATTCCCCTTTTGGAGTAGATGAAATCCTAATCATCGACGGTGAATCCCTTAAAGTAATTTGATATAATTTTGTTTGTTTATTTTTTATTTTTAATAAAACATGGATCGTCTTAAAATAAAACAAAGTAAGACGAGTCATATTTAATAAAAAAAACATGTTTTAAATTTAATGAAGGAAAATAATATTGTTTGTAGGTAAATTTAGGAGACATTTTTTTTTTTAATCTAATCAATTCAGAGTTTATGAATTGATTATTTTAAAATGAAAGCAACAGAATTAATTTTAGTGAAAATTGTGCAAAAGATCTCTAAACTATAAAGTTTGTTGCAATTACTCTTCACAATTTATTTTTAATATTAACTAATCACTTTTTATTTTGTTCTCATATCTCTTAAAGTTTGATTTGATAGGCATTGTAATTACTTTTTTGTATCAATTTTGAATTAAGTAGGATAAAGTAAAAATTGATTATATATATATATAGACACACATTGTTGGGATGCAAATAAAGTATCACACATTGGTTAGGAGAGAGGAGGATCATGGGTATATAAATGATGACAAACATCTTCATTGATATGAGGCCTGTTGGGTGAAACCAAAAGCAAAGCCATGCGTGTTATGCCCAAAGTGAACAATATCATATCAATGTGGAAATTCGGGTAGGGTTGTCATCCTTAACACACACAAGACGTGAATTGTAAAAATAGTTTATTATTTTCTTTTTTCTTCTTATTCTAGCTATCAAACCTTCATCTAAAAGAGTTTGAATGGTACAAATAATATAAATTAATCTACGTAAATAACGCACTTTCAAAATGAAATAAAATATATACAAAAAATAATTATAAAGTTACAATAAAAAGACAACAATGAAATAAAATTTTATATGCATTCCTTTAATATGCGTGTTAACTAAATAATTTCACAAACAACATTGTTCATTCACTTTATGAACACAGTCAAAACAAAAAAATAAAAAGAAAAAGAAGTTATGAACATAGTTGGAGTACTTGTAAGATCGCTTGACAAATTTGAAATATTGATTCAACACATGCATCGGATGCAATTTGTTGCAATCCATCCATTTGAAATATGGTTTGAAGATTGAAGAGCATTTGAAATAAATGAAAGACCACTTTTTGAAAAATTAATGGTAAAAATTTCATTTTGTAATGGAAGACGAAAACAATTACAAAATATTTTAAATTATGAAAAGTCTTCACATTCTAACGAATATTTTACGTACATTGATTATTAATTATTAGTATTAATTTTATTTTATAAGTGCCAAATATTGTATACAAATGAACTTATGTAAAGTGGAATATGATGAAACTTTCAAAATCTTCCTATTATTATTTTTAAATAGTATTTAATTATCAAATGAACCAATTTAAGAACTTATCAAAATTCACATATTAATATTCTTAAATAGAATAATAGGTTGATTTTTAATTTTTTTGGTTCAGTTTACAATTTATTAAATTATTATAAGCTTAACAATTGATCGGTGGATTTATTTAAATGAAATGATAAAACTAAATAATAAATATTTTAAGTAAATGTAATAACAAATTTGTGATTTAAAGTGAATCTTTAAAAATAAAAGTCTAAAAATAATTTTCTCTTAAATCATATATAGTATGATAAGATGATTAATAAAGAAGCCATGAACAAGCTCAAATCAAATAAAAAGCAAATTAAACTACAAACTAATTTGTGTATCTATATATGATAGGATGATAAATAAAGAAGCCATGAACAAGCTCAAATCAAATCAAAAGCAAATCAAACACTACAAACTAATTTGTGTATCTAAGAAGAAAAAAACGAACTAATTTTGGTGTAGCCCACCTCTGACAGTAATTCCAAGAAACTAGAAATAAACAAAATTTTAGAGCCCAAAACCGCGAAAATCTGGCCTCCATGTCTCAATTCTCACCTCCGTCTTCTGTCTGTCTCTGCAACGCGAGAAAGAGAAAGAGAAAACAAGGCTGGAAAATTGATCGCATCCAGTGACCGCCGGCTAGTACCTTCCCCAACCCCAAGTGTTGATCATGAGTCGGAACCAGCTTATCGACTCCCTCACCTCCCATATCTCCCTCTACCATTCTTCTACATCCGCTCCCTTCAACAGCAATTCAAATCTCAATCCCAGGTCCTCGATCCTGAAATGGTTCTCTTCTCTCAGCGTCCACCAACGCCAAGCTCATCTCACCGTCGTTGATTTTAAATTCCTCCAAATCCTCATCCAAATGGTGTCTGAACTTCGTAGACGAGGACACGGTTTCTTTATCCTCCTGCCCGACGTTCCCTCCTGCGACCCTCTGCACCTTCCCAGCTTATGCTTTAAGAAGTCATCCGGACTCTTGTCTCGCGTCTCCCAGTCTAGCGAGTTCGAGACCATGATTTTTGAGTCTAGTCGAATATTCGGTTCCAGGGAAGGCGATAAGCTAGAGGAATGTTCTTGCTCCTTAAAGAATATCGATTCCTTAACTGTAAGCGAAGAATTTGTCGCAAATGTGGATAAATTTGTCGAGGTAATGGATGGAGTTTCAAATGGGGGCTTTTTGAGAGGTGAAGGGGGTGACCTGGCGTCCGATTGGCCTGAATTAAATTGGTTAAAAGCGAAAGGGTATTACAGTATTGAGGCGTTTGTCGCTAATAAGTTGGAGGTGGCTTTGAGATTGTCATGGATGAGCTTGAATTATGGAAAAAAAAGATCGGCGAGGTTCAAAGAGAAGGCTAGCGCAATTGGCATGGCCACAAACGTGTTTTGGAGGAAGAAGGGATGCGTGGACTGGTGGGATAAATTGGATGAATCGTTAAGGGAAAAAGTTTTGACAGCAATTCTTGGAAAATCAGCAAAACAATTGGTAATGCTTGGAACATTAACACGCTGTGCATTTTTCGTTCCTGTTTGGTTGAAGTGGTTTGAAATTATTATAGATTACTTGTGTTGTTATTGCTTAATCATTTCGTCTGTATACTTCATACGTTCTTGTACCTTATTTTTTATATATTTTTAAATCCATACTAGCATTTAGATCGATCGTGTGGATTGAGATTTATGTTGGACAAAGTTATGGTGAAAGGAGGGTTTTGGGTGTTAAATGTAATTATGTAATGAAGTTGCTTTTTAGGAGGACCGTGCAAACACAAGGCCCCACTACCTTGAATCACCCTCCCTTTAAGTGCAATGGAGGTCACCAATCTAGGCCAGGGGCCTGTCTGATTACCCATTGACCCTTCGCGAATGTTATTCTCCAAACTCCACCTTGAAGTTGGTATTTTAAGAATTCAGTTGTGGAAACGTTAAAAGAAATGTTTGTCCTCTCGAATGAAAGGTTATTTCTCCAAAGGAGGAGGTGTCAATTTGATGCAGTCGATTTTCAGTGAGATATTGGCTTATTTAATATCTTTGTTTGGGGTTACCATGTCAGATTGTAAGGCTTTGGAGAGACATAGGAGAAGGGATGTGCTGGTCAATTGCTGGAACTTAGAGGTCTAGAGATAAGTAATTTAATGGTGCAAAATGAGGTCTTGTTGGCCAAATGGCTGTGGTGATTTCCTTGAGTGTAAGACACCTTATGACACAAGGCAGCTATGTGACTAAATATTGCTTGAGTTGAGTGTACGAGATCTTATGACATAAGTGTAAGGTTATTGTGAATAAATAGTGCTCGAGTGTATGAGACCCTATGACATAGGGAGGTTACTGTAAGTAAATATGATAAGAGTCAATTGTATTAACCGAGAAAATGTTACAAGGAAGAGTTCGAGCTCTCCTAAACTCCCAATCACTAGGGCCTAATCCTTTTAGTCTTTACTAATTGCCTATCTATTACAATATGATGTTGGTTCTTATATAGACCTTAAGCCTAACTAGCCTAACTAACTCTATTAGGTAATTAGAGTAAACTACTAATACTCTAAGGGAGAGTATATGGATCATATCATTACTCGGCCCCCAAAAACTCACCTTGTCCTCAAGGTGCTTATTACAAAAACAATGGCAAAAAACAAAATAAACAACAAAAAGTTTTCTAGTCATCGGAGGCAGTGGTGGCGTTACTGAAGTGACGGCGGCTGATCGGGGGTGCAACTAAAGAAAGTTAAATTGTATCGCACGAATGAAACCTCCATTGATGATTTCATCAAGCCATTTTCTAGCGATTTCATCTTCTTTCTTTCTTTTTCATACGGAATCTCAGATGACGATGAGGGGATCATCTTATTTGCTTTGATCAAGTTTATTGATGACCAAGAATCACCCTTTTCTTTTCTTCCCCTTCGCTGTTTTCTTTTTTTCTTTGCGAGAATTCTTCGGCGGCCATGAATCAACGATTGTTGATATATGTCGGCCATTTAGATGAGCACACGACCGTCAGAAGAGAGAAAGAAGAGAAAAAAAAAAGAAAAAAAAAACTAGGGCCATTTTAGTTAGTTAAATGTTGGTTAGGTAGTTACAATGAAAGGTGGTTAGAAGTTAGTTTCCCATGGGCTATATAATGTACTATTGACCCTATTGAATAGACAAGCATTTTGATATTGATTCACAATCGAGTGAAGGACAATTGATAGATTAGAGCCACGATTCGTGGTGACGGTTAACATGAATTGGTGAGAGCTTGCAGAGCGTAGGAAGCATTGTTCGCAAGATGGGATGAGAGAAACACAAGGGGGCGGGAAGAGAGAAGTTTAGAGAACGCAAAGGCATGGAAACAAAGGAGGCAAAAGTTTCAACTTTAAATGTTAATAATATTTAAAACTTCAAGTTAAGGCAATTTAGCATCTTTTAAATCTGGTAACTTTTATTTTATTTTTTTTATGTTTCTGACATTTGATATTAAACGTTTTTGTTTATTTATATATTTTGATATTTTTAGTATTTAGTTTTTTTGTTTCTATCTATATTATTTAATTCCTCTATATTGCTTATTTATACATTTATTTGGATGCGCCTCGCTTCGCTTGGGCCTCGCCTTTTTGTCGCCTCTCGCCTTAAGGCGATTAAGAAGAGTCTCGCCTTGCGCTGTGCATTGCACTTTGATAACACTGGTTGATGTTAGAAATCCACTGGTTTTCCTTCACCTTGACGTGGGCAACAAACAACTTTTCTTTTGTTAGTTCTTCTTGTAGTTTGTAAGAAGCCAAGCCACCACATGAGTGAATTGAGCTTGGGCTGGATGGGTAAGCTTATGTATCTGATGTAAAAGGGATATTTGGTTTTTGGTGGAAGTTGAAAGTTTGGTCCCTGGATGAAGAGAAGAGATTCATAGCTCTTTAGGCTAGCTTACATTGAAGGAAATGGCAGAGCAAGTTGGTTGATTAAGGGCTTTGAATTGGAGAGAGAAAAATGAGCCTTGAAGGAGAAGGTGGGTTACTTTTTCAGATACAAAGAACGTTTTACTGCTGGGAACCCGAGCGTTTATATTTTTAGTCTTGGTTATGAAATATTGGGAATTATTACAATAACTGCGCTCGGTAACTTCTAACTAATTAACTAAGTTAGGTAACAAAATGCTAATCTTATACTAATTTACTATGGACATGCTATTTAAGATAATTACAAAGACACCCTTAACATTACACTATTTATCTTTCCTGGAAAACTTGATTCTCTTTTAATTTGGTTTGTGTACAGCAGTTTGGCCTTTCATCATATTTTAGCCTAACTTCCAGTCATTTTTTGAGTTGTCAGATACGTGAGATTCTGAGTTGGACAAGTGGACTTGCGGAGCATGAGGTGGGGCTCTTTAGTGCTGATAGACCATTTAGGTACAATCGTACTATATCCGCATCAAGGTCCAGGTTAACATCACAAGCAGATTTGCATATAGACTTCAACATAATTCCAGCTACACATTCTGGAAAACCTTATTCCTTAACAAACATCTTTAGAAATTTGCTTGTGCTTCAAGATATTGTTACGGTGGTATCATCATGTCTTCATGATGAATACTATAAGCGTAATTTATTTTATAGCACTTTGAGTTCTATCTGTGCCATCCCTGATTGTATATTAAGAAAATTGCGGGAGTTTCTTATGTTTATTTCACTTGATTGCACGAAACTTGAACTTTTAGGAGAGGGGAATTGTAATTCCTTGCCTAGTAAATCAAGAGAGAACCTAGGTGCTTCCAGGAGAAGAAAAAAGGGAAAGAGCCGGAAATCACAGAATCCTGTGGTTAGGGCATGCGTAGGTGATCTATCATGCAATAAATTTATGAAAGTAAGTTTGGTTTGAAGCATAAGAAATTTTATATTATGGACGTATCTGCATGATGTGAGTTTAGTATTTATATGTAGCCTCAGGAATTTGACAAGGAGTATACTCATAAAGGGAGAGAAGATATGCCGGAATCCACAGCAATGTCTATGATGTCCAAGGGAAAGGAGACTTGCAGAGAAATGCCAGCAACGGTTGATTATTTATTTATTTATTTACTTATTTAATTATTTTTTATTTGTATATATATTTAAGTAATGACTTGAATGCATTGTAACCAGTAACCTGTCACCAGGCACATGATTATGTAACCAGTGCTGGAAAAGATCAAGGTACTAGGAAGAAGAAAAAGAACAAGTGTAAAAACTCTGGTGGGAACAACAGACTAGTTGAAATAAGGTCTTCCGAAGAACCAGACGTTAAATTTTCCTCTCCATCTTGTAGTTCTCAGAATAAGGTAGCTGAGTTGGATGACATGTTCAGAAAACCTTTCATCTCAAATATCAAGAATGACTGTTCAAATAATCATGACAGTTCAACATTAAACTCAAGTCCTCTAGTTCCCTCTAATGAGCCTAACAGTAGCCAAAATATTAAAGTACATGAAATTTCTGGGTTAATGAAATCTATTTGTCAAACTGTCCCCGGAGAATTTCAGTTCCCAGAAGGAAAAATTGAAAATCAATGCTTATCATCTACTTTGCAGACTTCTACATCTATTATAGATTGCTGTGCCATTCCTTCTCATTTGCCTGCATTGGAGCTAAAGAATATTGTCAAAAGTGATGTCAATGTAAAGGGCCCTGTGCAAACAGGTGAATTAGGAAATAGATCATCTTTGTTGGATAAACTTCCGAGAACCTTTGATGTAAATGAAAAATCATGTTTATTTCGTGATCAATTTAGTAGCGATACTTATACTAGGACCTTGAATTCTGTGGAACATTCTCCCTATGAATGGCATGGTGTAGCTTCTTTGTATATCCCATCGTTCAATTCACATCTCCCACCTGCTACTGATAGATTGCATTTAGATGTTAGTCACAATTGGCACAATCATTTCCGTCGGTCTTTCACACCTGCAATGCATCAATCAAGAAATTCTTCTGTTAAAGGTGGTTCTAATCAAATTCTGACTCGACCATTGTTAACGAGTCTAGATTGGCCCCCCGTCTTACGAAGTGCTTCTGGCTTGGCTTCAACAATGATGTCAAATCATGAAACTGGGTTTCTTTCTAGGAGACAATCTACTTGTCGACTTGGGATCCCTACTAACAATAATCTAATTAGTACAGAAGATGTGAAATGCTCAGGTAATCCCACTGATTTTCCTGATGTGTCAAATGATCAGGACCTAGCAGATGAGTATGATGGAAACTGGATATCGGAGGAAGAATTGGAAATGCATGCAGTTCCTGGAATAGATTATAATCAGTATTTTGGTGGTGGTGTTATGTACTGGAATCCTTCTGATCATCATGGAACAGGGTTCTCTCGGCCTCCTTCCCTTAGTTCTGATGATAGCTCATGGGCTTGGCGTGAAGCTGACATGAACATAACTGTTGATGATATGGTTGCTTTCTCTTCTTCTTACAGTAATAGCTTGACTTCCCCGACTGCTACTTCATTCTGTTCTCCTTTTGATCCTTTGGGATCTGGAAAGCAGGCGCTTGGTTATGTGGTGCAAGGAACTGATCTACCAAACAACATGCTTCATTCCTCATCAACAACTATGAAAGATACGGCGACGGAGGAGGATGCTCCTATATCTTTGGCAAATCTGCCTAGTGATGTTGAAGGGATGACCGGGGACTTGCATCTATTTCCAATGTTGCGGCCTATTGTTATTCCTAATATGTCAAGAGAAAGATCAAGATCTGAATTCTGTCGTGGTTATGATCATAAAAGCCCATGTATTCCTCCCACAAGGAGAGAGCAATCACGAGTAAAGCGTCCACCATCTCCTGTAGTTCTTTGTGTCCCAAGGGCAACAATACCACCTTCACCTTCTCCTGTGAGTGACTCCAGGAAGCACAGGGGATTTCCAACTGTTAGATCTGGTAGCTCAAGTCCAAGGCATTGGGGTGTAAAGGGTTGGTATCCTGACGGGACTAACTTGGAAGAAGCATGCTTACGTATTGAGGGTGCTGAAGTTGTTTGGCCTAATTGGAGAAATAAAAGTAATTCTAATTGCTCCCCAGTTCAGCCTTTATCATTAATAGCAATGCCTCAGATGGCTATCGACCAGGAACATGTGAGTATGCAAGCACAATCCAAAATTGGAGCTATGTACCGGGTCTGAAATTTCCTTATGATTAAATTTTCTTTTACAGCCGGATGTTGCATTTCCTCTCTTTCCACCTACAATGAGTGCTGTGAAAAAAGAAGCTCTTTCTTTGATGCATAGACACCTACATGATGAGATCGACTCTTTCTGCAAGCATGTAAGAGCTTTCATTATTGCTAGTGTTTTTAGGATTTCTTAATTGTAATTTGTGTAAATGTTGTCACTGAGCAATGCTATCCACGGGATTTGTGTCAAATGGGTATACAAGGTTGCCGCAGCAAACAAGGCTGAGAAGCCTTACATCACTTGGGCTGTTAAAAGGGTCACACGGTCACTCCAAGTCTTATGGCCCAGGTCCAGGACAAATATTTTTGGTTCAAATGCTACAGGTCTGTCCCTTCCCACAAGTGATGTGGATCTTGTGGTTTGCTTGCCTCCCGTGAGAAATCTGGTTAGTTCATTACTTCGTTTGAGTCCAACATGCCTCTGACATGCTTTACTGCTTTTCTTAAGGTTTGCTGTTATCTTTCAGGAACCTATTAAGGAAGCTGGGATCTTAGAAGGGCGTAATGGCATCAAAGAAACCTGCCTTCAGGTATGTTTATTCTTATTCTCAAAGAAATGAATATGAGATTGTAGCTCGTACTTTTTTATGCTTACTCCAGTTATGACTGATTATTCCTTGGAAATGATGGATATTTACGGTGAAAAAAAATCAATTTGTGATCATAGTAAACGTGGATCCAATCTTATTTATTTATTTTTATTTTTATTTATTATTATTATTTTTGGGAAACCTGGTAATTGGAGTTTTGCTCTACTATACCCGGGGTAACCACACCCCTTACTAGGCCAGGCAGCGGGAAACAAGGAATGGAAACACGAGAGGTGTCTACAAGTTTATGTCACAGGTAGGTCTCGAACTTGGGTCCTTGAGGGGAGCACACCTTCAATATTCAAGCCTTCGACCACCACACCACCCCTTGGGGACATAAATCCAATCTTAGTTATTCTTATTAACTACTAGTGTCAACCGGAAGGTGATTGTTAAAGGAAATTGGACTGATACAAAAAAGTAAATCCAATCTTAAAAAATAAAAAAGAAGCACTTTTGGCAAAATGGGGACGGAGATTTATCCATAAGCCTGACGCATTCTGGAGACAAGTTATTGGCAACATTCATGGGATGTCACCTTTTTGCTGGCACACCTCATCGAGTTCGAAAAGTCCTTGGCATTACATATCTAAAGCTTGGAGGAAGAACAATCATTTTGCAAAGATACAACTTGGGGATGGTCATTGAATTGATTTATGGTTGGGTGTTTGGGCTTCTAGTGCCTCGCTAAAGGCCTCTTTCCCTTGGCTATGTAATATATCTACCCTTAAGGAAGGATTGGTCCCATCCTTATGGATAAGAATACCAATTCTTAGGACTTTTCTTTTAGAAGATTGGTTTCAGATGAAAAAGCAAGAGAGTTTATTAATCTGCGCTCTGTTATTTCCTGATTCTATCCTTCCTCGATCCCTAATAAAAAGGTTTGGACTTTGGAATCAAGTGGAAAATTTTCAGTTAAATAACTTGTTAATTCCATTGATAGCTCTGCAACAATGGATCCGATTCTACAATACATAAGCATTTATGGAAAACTAAATGTTCGAAGAAAGTGTCAATTTTTTCATGGATCATTATATTCGACAGTATTAATATGGCTGATAAAATTCAAAAGAAGATTCATTCTTCGACTTATCCCCTATAATATGTCCATTATGCCTTCAAGCTGCTGGCTGCTGAAACTTCATTTCATCTCCTATTTCTATGCAATTATTACTCAAGCTCATGTTGGTTCAAGCTAAGCTCATGTTGGTTCAAGCTAATGGAGATTTTCAAGGTTGATTGGATCTTCTCAAATCAATGCAAATCTAATGTACTTAGCCTCATTCTAGGTCCAAGGATGTCTAAAAATGCTAGAACCCTTTGGTCAAATGCAACTAAGTCTTTAATGTATGAACTATGAATTACGGTGGGAGCGCAATCAGCGCATTTTCGAAGACTCTAAGATTCCGTGGAGTGCTAGGTTTGATCAAGCCAAACTCAAAGCCTCATACTGTAGCTCTCTCAATAAGGATTTCAGATCTTACTCGGTGCATGATATTGTATTAAATTGGGAAGCATTCTTGTAGCTTTTATTTTTTCTATGCTGTTTATGTTTTCAGATTTACTGGTTTACTTTTTATTCTGATCTCGTCACTTCTATGCTGCTCCCTTCGAGGTTTTGTTATCTTGTATTTTGTTATCTTGCACTTTGCTCTTTTCATATTCTTAATGAAAAGTTTGTGGCTTTTTTCAAAAAAAATCTGATAGAGCCCAATCTCTATCAAGGGTCCCCTCACTCAATTAGAGTAAATTGTCAATATCCTTGTTGTATTCATTATGGCCAAGAGTACATTATAAAAGGCTATAGGTGATTAACAAACTAACCACCCTCACTTGCATCCTCCTAACCAACAATTAACTAACTACAGTGGCCCTAATAAGAGATCCTATCAATACCCGCCCCTTTAAAGCACCTTGTCCTCAAGGTGGGTGTACAAACAAAGAAAAATATAAAACCTAAAAATTCCAGCATGGGACGGAGATTGCCACATATATCAAGAGACGACCCGCCATCTGACATTGAATTCCTGTGGGTCGAATGGATGCGTGGGCGAGCATATATAAGCATGACCAAGATAATTTCGCTGCTTATTCGATGAAGCATAGTCGAGGCCTTGAGAACCTAGGTTAACGACCCGACGAGCCACAAAGTATGGGCGATCCGAGTATGGGGCTTGAGTTCCCCTCAAAGGCTGGTCATGACGAGTGTGAGATCATGGCGCAACACGAGTCAAAGAGTGCGATCGTGACATGACAAACGTTGATTGGTTCCGCGTGCGGCAGAGCTGACATGACTGCAGGCGTGGTTTCACGGTCTTGCTTGTCGAGTATGTGTTGCTCATGGCCGCATGAACCTCTAAGCTCTTTGTTATCATGCTTTTCTAGTATAGGATTTATTTTTCATGTCATTGTAATTTTCTTTATGTTTTGGAGTTGTATGACTCCTCGCCATTTTGACGTTCAAGTCTACCACATCAAATATGTGCCAGAATGTACTATAGGGGGGTATGACTCTTGAAGCTTCCCTCCTACTAAGCTATTATATGATGAATGCAAGTTAGTTGTTGTGCCCCTTATTACATCTTGTTATAACCTTCTTTGAAAGACAAAACGTATTTCAAAATCTTCTTTCTCTTTCCTTCGAAAACTTTTTTACGAGGCCCGTGATAGAGGTTGCATTCAAAGTCCAGGCTATTACATTCAAAGTCGAGGTGTCTTGGGTTTTGATATTTAGGGTTTTTTGAGGTGTATTTAGTTGTGTTTTGTTCTAAATTTGATTTTTTCAAGGTGATTTAATTTGCTATTTAAATTTGATTTGATTTAGAACGTATGGCAAATTCTAAGCTAACAATTGTTTTCACTCAATGGAATCACGAAGCATAAATTAAATGGTTTAACCTTTTTGGATTGGAGTAGAACAATTACGTTTCACTTGTTAGGTAATGAGTTGGAGGATCATCTCGATAAGGACCCACTTGAGGGAGAAGTAGAGAAAAAATTATGGGCTCGGAATGATGGGAGGTTATATAACCAAATCAAGAATTCCATTGACGATGAGGTTGTTGATCTAGTAAGTCACTGTGATAGTGTTAATAAGCTCATGAAGTTCTTAGAGTTTCTCTATTTTGAGAAAGAACAGGTGACAAGAGTGTATGATGTTTGTACGTCATATTTTCATGTTGAGCAAAAGGGACAATCCTTAAAAGTGTGTTACATGACATATAAGAAGAATAGTGGTGAATTGAATTCACTTATACCATTCGATGAGATGTGAAGGTGCAACTGTCTTAGAGAGAGAAGATGAGCTTTCTTAGTTTTCTTAAAGGCCTCTCGTCTGAGTATGCAACAACAAGGTCTTCGATCCTTTATGGAACTTAATCTCGACGTTAGATGAGGTGTTTAAGAGACTTGAGCGCACAGACGAGAAAGTACCAGATTCGCCAGTATTACAGGTAAACAGTGCTTTTGTAGGGCGAGGAGATTCTCGTAACAACCCAAAGCCGAGTTATGATTGACGTCAAGATTCAGGGAGGAACAACAGAAGTTTAGATTGAAGGAGCGAGTTGGTGTTCTATTATTGCCGCAAACCGGGATTTGTGAAAAGAGATTGTAGGAAGTTATAGTTTTAGAATCAGTGGCCTCCAGTAGCTCACTTGTGTCAAATGATAGGGCTTCCGCAAAGGACGATTTTGCTAAGCTTTAGGTGTCGAATGACTAATCACAATCATTATTTGCGAATCCTCCTAATGTAACCCTAGCCGAGTAGATGACAACGACACTTGGGATTTAGTAGCTTGTCTGGCTTAGAAGAATGTGATTGGATGTAAATGGGTGTTTGCTTTAAAAGTTAACTCTGATAGTTTAGTTGCTCGGTTAAAAGCTCATCTTGTTGCTAAGGGATATGTCCAGGCGTAAGGGATTGATTAGTGTGATATATTTTCTCTAGTTGCGAAGATGACATCGATCAGGTTGTTTATATCGATAACTTTATCTTAAGATTGGCCATTATATCATATGGATATTAAAAATGCATTCCTTCGTGGCGATCTTCAGGAAGAGGTTTATATGGAGCAACTACCGGGGTTTGTTGCTGAGGGGGAGAATGACAAAGTTTGTCGACTTCACAAATCATTATTTGAGTTGAAACAGATCCCAAGAGCATGGTTTGGAAAATTCAGTTGGAATCTTGAGCAATTTGGAATGAAGAAGAGTTCGTTCGACCTTATGTGTTTTATTCACGGACGAAGGATGGTATTATTCCGTTGGTAGTATATGTTGATGATATCATACAGTTGACATAACATCGTTTAAAGAATTTCTCCATAGTCAATTCCACACTAAAGATGTGGGAACTATCAAATATTTCTTAGGCATCAAAGTGATGAGAAACAAGAAAGATATCTTCTTATCTCAACGAAAGTATGTTCTTGACTTGTTTTAGGAATATGAAAGTTGGGAGTGAAACCATGCGGTGCACCGATGGTACCTAATCTACATCGTGTCAACGATGGAGAAATTTTCAAAGATTTTAAGAGATACAGAAGACTGGTTGGGAAACTGAATTACCAAACGGTAACGAGACCTGATATAGCATATGCATTCAGTGTGGTGAGCTAGTATATGTCATCTCCTACCATAGATCATTGGATGACCGTGGAACATATCTTGAGTTATTTGAAAGCTGCACTGGGTCGAGGAATATTATATGGAAGTCATGGTCATATGAATATCGAATGTTAAACAAATGTTGATTGGGCTGGATCAAAATAAGACAGAAGGTCTACATCTGGATAGTGTGTTTGTGGGAGGGAACCTAGTATCATGAAAGAGTAAGAAACAAAATGTGGTCTCTTGTTCAAGCGCAGAGTCAGAATACCGAGCTATGGCACAAGCAACATTCGAAATTGTATGGTTAGTACAATGGTTAGCTAAAATTGGAGTCGAAACTACCATTTCTGTGAAACTATGGTGTGATAATCAAGAAACAATCCATAAAGCATCTAATCCAGTATTTCATGAAAGAACCAAGCACATTGAAGTGGATTGTCACTTTATTCGTGAGAAAATACAACGAGGGCTGATTTTGTCAAGCTATGTGAAAACCGGAGAGCAGCTAACTGATATACTTACAAAGGCTCTGAGTACACCAAGAATAAATTATCCTTGTAACAAGTTGGACATAATAGACATATTCGCTCTAGCTTAAGGGGAGTGTTAGAGTTAATTATGTATATAGCCCATTAGGCCCATTAGCATTAGGGTTTCATCTTGTATAAGATATATAGACATTTTCTCATGAATAATAATTAAGACGACTATTTCTCGTTTCAAATAACAATTACAAGGAGGAGGATAAAAAAGTTATTTTGAAAAAAATTTGATTATGGGGAGAATAATTCTCGGTGACCCAAACACTAAAAATTATTCTCATTCTCATTCTTCCCATTTCATACCCTTGCCACAAACACCTCCTAAATCATTGAATGGAGCAAGAATAAAATATCTTTGCAACAAGATGGACATGAAACATATTTGCTCCAGCTTGATGGGGAGTGTTAGATTATATGTGTATATTAATGTATTTAAGTGTACTATTTAGTTAGGTCCTTTTTGGTAATTTTACATAATTAGGGTTTCCTGGTAGCTTTAGACCTTTTTGTGAAAATATATAAATGTTTTTTCTATCATGAATAAGATATGAAGACTTCTGGCCTCATCAAGTTTACAAGATCAATGTTTCAAAAGGCACAAGTCGCTTGACTGGCACCTCACTTCGATTAGGCAAGGCACCTTTTCTTATTGAAGGCATTTCAATACTTTTAGCTTAATTTTTCAACTCAGGAGAACAACAACCACTTTTTTTTTCATCCACATCTCACACATTCTCAACTTCTCTAGCCACATATTCTCTAGTTCATCCACACCACCATCATAGGCTAATATTTGAATCCTATTTATGTTATATATTTTATGCTTTTTTTGTGTGGAACCTTTGGCTGGAGGAAAATGCTTGAATCCTATTTATGTTATATATTTTATGCTTTTTTTGTGTGGAACCTTTGGCTGGAGGAAAATGCTTGAATCCTA
>JBBMEG010000021.1:692636-703388 GCA_037832605.1 Cyclanthera cordifolia
GTTCAATTCATCAGAGGGAGAGTTGGAGGGTGATATAGATGGAGAAGCGGAGAGAGAGCCGTCCGTTGCGAGGATGGAGCGATGGCAACGGGACGGCGGAGAAAGAGGAGGAGATGAGGAGGAGGAAGAACTGGATTCGTTTAGAATCTCGTCGATGCTACGGTGAGGGAAGGAAAAGTCGTCATCTTCGCCGCTGCTAAAGATGTTTTCGTGAATGAAGGAATTCAAGTCAAGCTCCATTGAAACTTTCCCCTTCAGGACAGGGGACTCTTCCAGGTACCAAATACTGATCCTTTTTTTTCTTTTTTTTTTTTGCTGCTTCATTAAGAATAATAAAACCAAATATAAAAATAAAATAATTTATATTTGAAGGAAGTGACACTTAATGTTAGTCAGTCGTGCAGTCTCGATCGGATTCCTGATTATTCTCGCATTACGAATTTAGGACTATTTTTAATCAATCAACTAAAATTTACAAATAATCGACCTTTCACCAAAAATATCCAATCATTTTAAATTAATTAATCAGTGGAATTTAGTTAACCTCAATGTTGTTGGTTGAGATTAAATTAAATAGGCTTAAGTTAAATCATGAATGTTAAAGTAATTTGAGTTTTTTTTTTTTAATAAAAAAAATGAAATAACTACTTTTATTATATTTGGAATTTAAATAACAAAATATATAAATTAATTAATAATTAACAACTGATCTTCAATTAGTTAAACTTTGTTAGGAATTTCTTTTAAAATATTAGTAATTGAATGCTTAAATTCGAGGGTAAGTTCCATTTGTCATTTTCCTTCCCGAAAATGTAGGTGGGAAGGGTTAACTTAAACGGGATTAAGTTAACACCCAACACAAACAAACCCTAAATATTTAAGTTAATTGAAATTTATTTGTATCACTTGTTTCTCTTAAGTATTTTATGAAATCTATCAATTTATTTTTATTTGATCTAATAATCTCCAATTTCATTGTTAAGTATTTTATAAATCTCAATAAAAAAAAATATTTTAGATTGGCAAAATTTACGTGTTTACCATGATATCAATTAAATGAAAATTCATTTCTCTCCCAACTCGCTTTTGATTTTATTTCAAGCAAAGTTAAAAATACTTGATTAAAGTTGTGAAGATTTAAAAATTGGTTGAGTTTATGAAATGTATCAAAAGAAATTTCAGATTTTTCATAGATTTAAAAATTATTATACATTCAATTTTGTTGAGATTTTATTTGTGGATCAAAAGAAAGATTTGTTGAATTTGTATTTACAAATACAAAATTATATCTATTACAGTTATAAAAGTTGATTATTATTGACTATATTTTGAATGTAAACTAATTTAATAAAAATAAATTGAGATTTTAAAATTATTAATAGTAGATGATATCTATATTAACTTCCACCAAATTACATAATTCTGGTTATAAGTTTTTTTTTTTTTTTTTAATGTACATATTTGTTGAGATGATATAATATAAATTAGACAAAATGAATTAACCAAATTTATAGAAATTCATGGTTCGTGACAAGAGTAGCATAATTTTTGATATTGCAGTTGTGAATTAAGATTTTTTTTCTAAAAAAATCTTGTGAATTGAAGGATGTTCTAACCAATTGTAGTATGCTAAACCAAATTATTAGCAGTTATTTAAACTTTATAAATCAATTTAATGTTTTGTGCAGATAGTATTATGGTATGCATGATAGTACTGAGATTTTGAAGTTGAAGTTTTGAAATAAATCTTCAACATTAGTAGTAATTAGATTTCTTCGACGTAATGAATAATTTATAAATTCCATTCTCAAGTCGAATAATGAAATACACAAATTCTTTACAAGATCATTCATCAAATATCATTAAGTTCAATACAATATAGGTGTCCCTTTACAATAATTGTAAACATGTTCATAACACGAACCAAATCGACTGTGCTAGAATTATAATTCATAAAAGTCAAAGAAAATAGATATTTGTTAGTAAAATGGCCAATATAAAATATTGTAACATAATTAAAGTACTTGAAGACTAGCCAGTGTAAAACTAATTAAAAAACTTAACAATATAAACCCCAACAAGAAATTGATGCAAAATTCACTTCTCAATATCAAATCAAATACTATCAATTGTTTAAATTTAAAAATAGGTACGATTCAGAAAAATACAAATTAAAGAAAGACAACTAAAATCGATATTGAAACAGAGAAGTAAGAAATTCAAATAGATATTAAAATAGAGAAATACCAAGACAATGAAAAATAAGAGAACGAAAAGAAAAATACCAAGACAATGAAAAATAAAAAGAACCCATTTTCATAATTTTTTTAAAAAAAAACAGAGAACATGTGTTTCTAAGTATGCAAAAAATATGTTAAAAGAAAAAAAAAAAGAAAAGAAAAAGTTTCATCATTGGTTGGGGAGAGGGTTAGAAACACTTACCTTAATCTAAGTCTCCTACCAAGCCAAATACACCTTAGATCCTACCAGGTCATTTAATTTATGCCGATTTCTATACATGCAAGCAATTTCTACACATTCAAGCCCCAAAGTAGTCCAAGACGGCAAGATCTGAAGGTGAATCAGCGGTAAGAACTTCAAATCTGCATAGAAAATGAGAGATCTAACTTAAAAAAGCAAAGATCGAAACGAAGGTGAATCGAAACAAAATAATTTTGACAGAATTCTTTAAATCGAGTATCAAAAAACTCGAAATTGCGAATACAACAACTTTAATGAATACAATAACAACAATTCATCAAGAACCGTCTCCAATAGAGGAATCCAGGTTTGGAAAACCCGCGGGCCAAACATGCCCTTAAAGAACTCTATATTTGCAAATAAAGTACAATGCCCTCTATTATTTTTATAACTCATGGCAACTTCCTAATCCTAGAAGATGTTGCGCTGGTGGATTGTTTATGAGGGTGGTTGAATGTTAATTTTATAGGATTATTTACAAAATGAGCATTTTACTTGCTTGTCCTAATTTGTTCAAAAAACATCTAACTCTTGTCGATATAAGTCACATTCTTTATCATATTACACATTAAACTTATGATTCAATCACAATTATCATCAATCACCAAACAAATAATTTACAACAACCACTAATCTTGAAACAATTATTTAATTACCTCAACAACAGTTAACATCAATAAATTAGCAGAACATTACGGCTATTAAATGAGAGAATCCATTTTTGGGAAAAGGAAAGTTGAGAAGCGATGGCAAAGAACTCACTACATAAGATCAAACCTGGAATTCTATCCGGACAAGGGTACAGTAAAGCCATCCTTAACCAAACAGTATGACTGCTGAAGAATTTTTCACTCTTATTTATCCCAACCCGAGGACACTACAGTGGCAACAAGAATATGGAAAGGGGGCATTAGAATTTAAATCACATTATGACTAGGTGCATTACTCACGGAGTACGATCAATTTCTTTGTTTATAACACTTGTCAAGCCAGTGCACATGAGATTATGCAGATCCATTTTTCTTGCTAATTAGAGATCAACTTTTCTGTTCAAGAACAAAGCACAGGGCAAAGATGTCTAGAGCAGAGGGAGGCCTGGAGCAAATCACATTCTTATCTAACCCAACTCGAGTCTACGTGAATTCAATATATGAGTATGACAGGAAGATTCCAACAACAATTTCATAAAGATACAATGTCATAATGTATTATCTCGCAAGCTACCTTCCATTCGACCATCAAGATGAACGAGTATCTCTTTCACTCCACCCACATTGGTGACCATATTTTGACCAAGTATCCTTCCCCTTTCTACATGGGATACTCAGAAACATATACAGTTGTTGAATGACCATCTCGTTTTCTTGACAAAAAACCATCAGGAAATCCCCAAATTTTGATGAGACGCGTTCTCAATCCTTGAAGTCTGGGTCTGCCAATGGTCCGTTGATAAGTTTTTCTTGTAAGACTAGATTCTTCGGCACTACAAGTTCGGCTCCCTGGCCTGACATAGAAAAATATCTCTCGAGTACCATCTACATCAAATAAACAGTAAAATTTGAGAAAATAGAGGTAAATGCATTTATCGTCCAATCATCAAAAATTATGAGAACTTTCACCATTTTACCATGGCAGCATATGCATCGATTTTTTTCTGCCGAGTAGATTTACTGAGCCCCCTGAAGAAAGTATGGAATGGTCAATTTTTCAGATTCGTATATTTTCCATGGTCATACAAGATGCAGGTAGCCAACCCAAATAGAGAAGTAGGGGTCTATAATGATACAAAGGGGCAATCATTATTTACTTTTTGATAAGAAACCAACCAATTTCATAGATATATGAAATTGCAAAGGGGGTGGAGGAAAAGAGAGGGAAGAAACAAAAGAGGGACTAGGGAGAGAAAAGCCAACCCCAATCCAAAAAGGATTACACAGAGTTCTTCCAATCCCTCAACAAACAATTTAACTAAAGCACTGAGGGACAAGGATATAGCAATACAATTTTCACAGAGGGAGCCATGATAAAAATATCTAATTATCAAGCGTCTTTTCTAAACTATCGGAATGATTCCTTTTTTATTTGTTTAAGGGGAGCACAGAACTAGATTGCATATGAAAAATCTAAAAACAGCTACAATCACACTATCCCAAAAATGGCAAAGATCCACAACACCAAAGAAGCTCTCATCCCTTAGAAAAAGTAAAGGTGAAGTAAGTAGCTTAGATTAGGTGGAGTTCACCCGTAAGAATTTATTTCCTAGGCAAGTGAGGATTAAATTCTTAATTTCTTGGATCATCAAGACCCACTTTAACCACTTTAGCTAACTCAAGATGGTTAGTTCACAAATTTCCCCGCCCCAAAATGCAATCCATGAAGATTCAGGCTCTTCTTTTCTTAGCAGTCAGAGTATTAGAAAGGAATTGAGATGTAAAAAATTTCAAAAGTATCAAGGACCTATATTGTGCAGCGTCGGGTGGAAAAGGGATGACTAGAGATTAGATCATTCCTCTAATCCAACACTAATAAAGAAGGCACCATAAAAATTGTATGGGATAAAATCCACGTTAAGAATATGAAAGTAAAGGGAACATAAGAACAGAACAATACTTGGAAATCATATGGGTTTCCGCTTCTGCTGTTGTGCCATGTTCATCATGCAAGTAAACTCTCCAACCCCTAAACAAAAAGGTGTATGAGAACAGAAAAGCAGGAGAAGTAGAAGCAAAGTATTGAATGTTATTTCACCTTTCAGCTGCCCGGGCAGCCACCCTTCCGGCAATACTGCGAATTCTGTTTGACTGAGGATTCTCTTTTCCGTCGCCTGATTTAGGAAGACCAATAATAAACTCATCAGCTTCCTGCAGTTTTCATGAAGAGGAGAAATAAGGTTGGAAGATGTTGATAGGATTAGCGATAGGGAGAGAAAATAGACCTCCCGTTCCGCAATTTCAATAAGCCTAACTTCGAGCTTTTGTCCTCGCAGCTCCAAAACCTAAAGCAGTGGAATAATTAAAAGAACTGAAGGAAGCAGTGAAGGGAAGTTGAATAGGGGAGAAAATTACTTTAAGAGGACGAGTAGAGAAGCCTTTACTAAGGGCAAGGCCAGTGCGAGAGGCTCCGAGGTCGACCCCTAGACTGAAGCCTCCTCTCCAGTGAGGGTCGAGGTTGCGGCGAAGGGCATTGGGAGGAAGTTCAATCACCCTGCTGCTGCTGATCGTGTTTGGAGATTGACCAACGGAGGAATGGCCTACTGCTGGAAACGGTTGGAAAGCTTGCCCACACGCCGACATTGACATTGGCATCGCCATAGGATAACACAACGCAGCCACCCACCCTATTTCCAATCAATCAACCAAACAATAAACCCCTTGTTCTCAAACTCAACCCCCGCCCTTCCACTCTTTGGATCATTTTTTTTTAATGGGCCCTAACAATTGCACAAACCATTGATTTCTTTCATCCCAAACCTGCTATCCATGAAATCTTCAAAATTCTTAATTTCACCTCTACAACTGGATGTTATCAAAATATCAACAGAATTCCAATTAATTAATTAGCACTAATGGTCTTTTTGTAAACGCAAACATCAAATACATTTGATCTTAATTAAATATGAAAGAACTCAAATACTTATTAGAATGACACGATCACTTATAAAAGTCCTGATACGAGTTTACGTGCAAGAACACAAATGAACTTAACAACTAATTTTGCATCATAACGAGGATAATCAACACATGAGACTCGACCATAAACAATTAATTGCAGTCAACAACCTCGCAATTTACAAGTCTCTTCGCTAATGTTTAGGTGCAATTCTTTCTTATAGACAAGTTACTTTCTTATCTATCGACTGAATATTACCTTCTAAACTAGCAGCAACATATTCTGATTTAATAACAATATATATATATATATATATATATATATATATATGTATGACCCGATTGTGCATTGTTATTGACATGCACACACGATACAACAAAATAATCTTCAAAAGTAAAAGCAGTAATTCAGCAGTATTAATGTACACTTAAAGACTATGACGTCACGAGTTCGAATCCCATCTCCAAATATTATAATATTAAAAAAAAAATGTTTGGTATCGTGATGGCAGCGGATTTTGGTGTGTTGTGACTAGTGGCGCCTTACATTTTATTGGGCTAAGAATTTTGATGGCTATTAAATAACTAAACCACTATCCATCAAACAAAAAGTTGGGAGTAGTTATTTTTTTTTTTTCGTCAACTCTGTATGCCATCCCAATTTAAATATACCTCTAGAAATCAACAAAATTTAATATTCGTTGTCTTATGAGTACGTAATTAATTCATATGAATGAAACAGTGACAAACAAAGATGAATTAAAAAAGGCAGGCATTTAATGAGATTAGCTATGATATGGTTCGTGAACCTTGAAATAGCTAGCTTTTAAACCAAACGTGCAATAATGGGATAGCCAAGTCGCAAGCATGCAATATGAAACTGGAATAGCCAACCAAATGTAATTCCAATGAATGAAGTATATATAATTCCAAATTTATGAAATTAATTAATTAATCCAATTTGAAGACCTTTCGCTTCTCTTTAATTATTTTAACTTAGATGTGGCTCCTACTCACGTCAAACCTCCTCGATCGAGTTATTATTTCATGTACATATTTTTCAAATTTTAGATTGACTTTAAATCAATATAAGTTTCGAAAGCAAACGAATGGATTCATCCATCTCCAAAAAAAACGCTCATCCTCAACGTGAAGAATTTGAGGCATTAATGACAACTAAGGAATAATTACTCCACCGTGATTGGGAAAGATGGAACCATAAACTTCTTTCAAATTCTTTAATGGGATGATGCCCTTTAAAGGCTTGATTGACTAGCATGTTTCAATATCTATTATGCCAAACATCAATAGGGTTTCCTTCTGGGCCCAAACCACCCAGCCATTGGGCATTCAATTTCCATATACCTTTGGGGGAGAGCCTCCCACTTAAGATCAACATGAGAGCAAGTATGTAACTTCGTTGCTGGACATGAAATTAACAGCAAAAGAACAATCGTTAATAATTTTCTCAATAATATGATGGAGATTATGGAACTTTTAGGTCCACCTTGACATTAATCCATTGGTTTTAAAGTTCGATAATCCCTTATCCGCTCTCCAAATATTTGGTACTACGCAAGTTAGGTTCCCTCTCCTTCTTACACAGGAGGGTGGCAGATAGTATTTTCTCCAAGGTGACCGATAGTTTTGTATCAATGCAACTTAAACAAACATTAATATTGGTTGGGATAACAATTTTAGGCACCCATTTTAAATTGGAAGACGACTCTCATATTAAGCTCAACACACTGCATCCAGGTGATCATA
This sequence comes from Cyclanthera cordifolia, assembly GCA_037832605.1. Taxonomy (NCBI): domain Eukaryota; kingdom Viridiplantae; phylum Streptophyta; class Magnoliopsida; order Cucurbitales; family Cucurbitaceae; genus Cyclanthera; species Cyclanthera cordifolia. The sequence goes on from JBBMEG010000021.1 coordinate 700,493, forward strand.
AGATCTAGAAATCTATCCATCTAATAAATTAATTTAACAATTAAACTGATATCAAATAAGTATAATATATATATATATATATATATATATATATATATTTAGTACAAATTGAGAGAGATGGACTAGAAATCCTATATAAAAGGTATGATTGCTATCTCGAGAATAATGAGAACAAGATTAAATCTTTGACCTGAGACATCAAACAATGAAACCAATTACCAAGTTGGCTAGGACAAAAACTTGAAGATGTAATTATTATTTATTATTAATAAATAATAATAATAAAGCCTTGAACGTTGCCCAGAAGTCACAGAAACTTGAGCCACTTTACCCAAAAAACTCCAAAAACCATTTTCTCAAAGTCAACTAGGCATTGATTATTTTTAGAAAAAAGTCATCTTCTTGATGAATTTTGTAAATGAATTTTCATATAAAGTCAACTATTATATATATAATAAAAAAATTAGTGTAAAAATATAAATATTTGGATATATGCAACTTGTAAATAGCTATACAGCTTTAATTTATTTGAACAACTAATTATAAATCAATTCTGAAATCAATATGTAACTTTGAAATATTAATTAACAAAATTTAGGGTGGGATGATGATAATAAGCAAAGAATATAAGTTATTTTGTGTTTTTGATTTCTAAATGAACTTTGGTTTTAATGCGCTTAAATCTACTATGAGTATCGAAATATATATATATATGATTATTATAACTCATTTGTTGATGTTAAAACTTCTCAACTCTATTACATTCATCTCTTCTCTCTCTTATCTCTAACTTTTAAATATCCAATCCACCTAAAATCATATATAGTAGGTAATTATATAGAAAGATAGTTTGGCATAAAATTAAAAAAGAAAAAAAGAAAAAAATAAAGTTTGAATATAAACGGGTAATGAGAGAGAACACACAATAAGAATATGTTTTGGTTCAAAGTTTCAAGTCAATTACTTTTGGTATATATTATTATATATTCTAATTGAGATTGCTTCTGCAACTCAAATAGTTCAAAAGTGTCCCATTTTGCCTTTATGTGAAAAGTCGGCATTGGTAAAACCTACTTTAAAACAAGAAAATAAAACACATATTTTCAAGCTGCTCGGTCGATAGAGAAGAATATATTCTACAACGTCAAATCTCGTTTCTCTCATCTTTATAAATCTTATATTATCTTTTGAATAAAATATGACTCATACTTTAGGCTTATTGACCCAATACATCAAACAACAATATTAATATGTTTCACGAGCAACGAGCATCAAGTTGTCTGCATCTATTTCAAGCGAGTTGTGAGTTGTATATATTTTAAAATTGAGGGAAATTGTACCTAAAAATGTATTTAGAAAATGCAATCTTCAAAATTAGTGAAGATTTAAATTTGGAATAGATATGTAGGTGTTAAGGTGTCAATCATGCCACTAATGCAAACTAATTAAATATGAAACCATTTTTGCTTTTATGATATTAATAGCCCACATTTGATGCGCATGTTTTGACTCATTCCAAAATCAAAACTATTTTTATTCTCTCTCTCTGCACTAAAACCTAACGGATTTTGCTTTTCAATCAAATCACAACCTTATTCTTATTATTTTTAAATGCCAGTCATCAGTCAAATATCAAATGAGCTTCCCAGGTCCTGCTGTTAATTGCAATTTTCTCTTCAAACATAGATCGCAATTGCATTGGGTGTGCCCAATCTTAATTAACTCAAGAATTGATATTGTGTACATATAATTTGTGAGAATATATACCAAATACAGTTTTGCATAACACAAGTAATAGACTAAAAAGTATCCACCTTTTTTCTTGAACTTGTTAGATTGCACATGAATTTAAAGAACAAGTAAAATGACAATAGCAGGTTCTAGAATCAGAAAGTGAAAAACCATGGAGCAATACATGAATACAATCCGAGAGAGAGTTTGGTGCTTCTTTCTTCACCAACTGTCCGTGCCAAAAGTGGAAGTGGGAGAGAGTGAGATACGAGATGGAAGCTACCTTTCATTATTCAGAATAATAATTTAAAAAAAAAAAGAAAAAAGACGAGATCACAATCTGATATGAAAATAGATGTGTGTTTGTTTCGTTTGGACAGTTTGCAACAGAAATGAATGAATGAAGAAGGCGAAGTGAGTTGTAGAAGTAGCAAAATTGTAAGTGTCGAATTGAGGAAAAGAGCACAGGCAGGAAAGAGTGAGCATTAAGGAAAGTTTGAACAAGTTGGTAGTGAGATTTGATGTATGATGCGTTAGGTGTGTGTATGAAAAGAGAGGAAATTGCTGTTATTAAGTAACACTATTGCCTAATAATAGGGAAATGTGCATGAGAAAGTGCGGAGGTAAGATCGTCTTCCTCAGGGGGGAGGTTGAGATCTATCATATTACTCCCACCGAACTTGTTTCTGTTGGTGGCGGACACCGGAGCTGCAAAAGCGGTGACGTGAGATCTCTTGTGGCCGCCTAGGGCTTGTCCGGAAGAGAAGACTCTGAAACAAACAGGGCATTCGTGAGTTTTCTTAACTTCCCCTCCCATTCCGATGGTGGAATTACTTCCTTGCTCCACCTTCATTTTCTTATGGCTCGCTCTATGCCCACCAAGGGCTTGATAAGATCCAAACACTTTGTTGCATGTTTCACATTCGTAATTCCGCCCTCTGTTTCGGCTTTTGCTCAATTTCACCGCCGATTCGGAATCATCATCATCCGAATTATCTGAGTAGTTGTTGGCGTTCCATTTATCCCTCGAAAGCATCATCAGCCAGAACGCAACGTCTTCCTCGGTGGAGATACAACTCACTGCTTCCGCTTCTGCTTCTGCTTCTGCTTCTGCTTCTGCTTCTGCTTCTGCTTCCGCCCAGTTGTTATTTGTGTAATGTTTACG
>JBBMEG010000021.1:708170-730896 GCA_037832605.1 Cyclanthera cordifolia
GGTGTTTGTAACAATTAAGTTTTTAAACTTTTAATTCGAGCAATCATCTCCTTTAAAGTTCGAAATGTGTCGCAATTCACTCGTGTAAGGAGGATAAAATAGTCCAAAAAATATTTAGTATTTCTTTTTTTTTTATAGTTATAGGCTTTTACAAGAAAAAAAGATTAAATATTTTTTGGACAATTTTATCACTTTCACACATATGAAAATCTCTTGTAATTAACTCAATGATGTTAATTGCAATATTTTCAAACTTTAGTCGAGGTAATTGCACAAATTGAAAGTTTACGATTTAATTATTACAAACAACATACTTTCGTGGTGATTTTTGCAAATTTTTTTTTTATAGAATAATCAATTAATGGTTTTTTTTTGTCTTCTTTCTTTTTTTTGTGGTTGAAAAGCATTAATGAAAAAAGTTTTGACATTTCCAAATAATAAGTTTAAGTTGGAATAATATCTTGAAATTTAATTGATGGATGATGGAATTTTTAGAAATTAAATAAAACTAAATTGGTATTTGATTTGAAGATTTTTATGATAAAGTATTTAAGATTTGAAAATTGGAGTTAAAAGATAAAAGATTTGAAAATTTTAATTCTAAAGATTTGATAAAATAAATGCTTCCTCTCTTTAACTAGACTTTATTTGTCTTGTCTTCACAATGTTAAATTTCTAGACTAAAATCATCTTCTTTTCTTATTTGATATTATACCAATCAAAGTATAATTATTTTCCATCAACATAGTTTTTTTTTTTTTTTTTTTTTTTTCTAATTTTTTAGAACATTTTCCATCAAGATAGTGATGGATATAATATTAAGTTTTCCCTCATTTTTACCCTGTCATAATATTAAGAGTAAAGTTTAGTAGGGTGATGGATACATTATTAAATTTTCCCTCATTTTTACACTTAAGTCCGAAAATTTTCAGCAGGCATTTATTTAAGAGTCATCACTTGGAACCATAGTAATTCAACAATATTAACATACATTCAAACATGAATGTATATTCAATATTCAAGTGATTATGATTTCAAATATTCAACTTGCTCTAAAAAAAAAAAAAACTCATGACTACAAATTATTAGGAACAGTAAAATTTCATTTATTTCACTTTAATTTTAGTTTTTTTCAAAGGAAAAATAAAAAACAACATTTGCCATAAATGTTTTAGAGATTTTGTCGTATATGTACTGATTGGTTCTGGGATTTCTCGATGCTATATACAAACTGGGTCTTGAATGGTACGTTAATATATCAAGATATCAATCTAGTAGTTAGTTACCCCAACTACCATTAACCTCTTCATTTCTCTCTATTCTATTCTTTTCTACAAAAGTAAATTTTCAAAGAATGATAAAAAATGAGCATTTATTAGTTTTTTAAATTTGATTCGGAAAATAAGTATTTGACTTTCAATTTATTTGAAAGCAATATAACTCTCTATCAAAGGTTTGTGACCCTCTCACCATAATTTGTACTCAATGAAAAAAACACCTCCAACAACTACATCTAACGAGTAATCATAATTACTCAAAATAACTATTCATTTTTTATTATTCAAAATAATTTCTCATTTTTGACTCCTCATTTCTTTGTTCTAAAATCATTATGAATTTTGCACTTAGTATTTTATTAAATTATTAGATAAAATAAAAGAATTTAAAATCAGTCTGAAATTAATATTAATGGAATTATAATTGATAACCTTAACAATTTTAATACAAGCAATTGAATTAAGGAACGTAAACATATTTCTAAAATTTATATAAAAATATATTTTTTTAAGAAAAAATATTTAAAATTCTTTTATAAGAAATATTTTTTCAAAAAGTTACATAAGCTCAAAAGTTGGTAACCAATTTTTACTTAAAGTTGTTTATTTTAGGTTGAGTGAGAAATATTAATGAAAATTAGAAAAGATATACAAAGGTAAATATATTATTTATTTAGAAAGTTGCGAAGATGTAATTTACAAAAAGAAAACTGTAAATATGTGTATTGACTAAAGTCGTGAGTAAATTAAAAAAAAAAAAAAAAAAAAAAAACTGTACAAGAGGAGAGAGGGAAATATAGAGTTGATAAATCAGGTATCAGGTACCCAATTTTGAACCATGTTGTCGTCTGCAGGTATAGGGCCAGTACCGCAGGATCTAGACACCGACTCGAACAGTCTTTCAATATCTGGTGCACATCTTATGAAGGATCTGTTCCAAAAGTTATATCTTGGATTCTGCAAAATATCACAAACAAAACTCTACATATCTCTAAAACTCAAAAGCATGTTTTAGGATGAGATTATTTGTACCTTAATAAGTTCAATGAATGTAATCAATAGGCCCCATGGATGTGGGCGGTTCACAATAAGGCGTTCCAACAAGACTCTTGTTATCTGCTCCTTGATAATTTCCTGCCCCCACCCACCACACTCATATCAGTTTTTTAACTCTAAACAAATGACAGTTATTATTAATTAACTCACTTGTGTTGACTCCGCAAACAAGTAGAGGAGAACAAAAGAAAAGTAATGAGTGTGGGTATTAGGATAACGGAGTTGGTTTGCAGCAGCATTCAGGAACAGGTACCGCCCTTCAGTATCCAACTCCACAATCAGAGTCTGAAAAATATCCAGAGCAGCTCCCACCAGGAATACTGCTAATGTAACAGTGTTTCCACTTGACTGCCCATGACAACTTCTTGCCTGAAGTTGCTGTATGGCCTGAACAACAAAACAAAGTATATTATTCATAACAAAAAATAACCAACAAGACCTAAAAATAACACAATCTCTCCAGCTACGCTAAAAAACCTGCATCCCAACGTAAAGTACAAGGGAGTTGATCAAAGGCACATTGTAACGGGTCCCAGCACACGCAGCTTCACTCGGAGGAAGCAACAATTTCTGCTTTAGATCACCCAGAAACGAGGATCCCTGTTGCCTAGTCTGCAGAGGGCGGTAAACTATGAGAAAGTGATGTAGATGTAACATAATGGTCCCAAAATAAAATACCTTGAGATACTCATCAATATCAGCCTTCATCTGCTTTGATTTAAGAGCTCCGTCCACCTCAGATAGAATACGTGGGGATTGATTGATTTCCACAAGCAAGTCAATCTGGGCATATGATGAAGCATTTCTTTTTCAACCCCGCATAATTTAATTTTAAGGAACTTCTCGCAAAAATATGAAGACAAACCTTTAAGTTGGGAGTAGAAGGATCTGGAAGTCTCATATTCCGAGGAAACGCACTCAGGATGATATTCCGCATCTGAATGCAGCTAGGAGGAATCACATCACAGAAAGTAAAATGATAGTCACTTAGGAACTCGGGGAAATCATGTAGTAGTACTAGCAACACCCTAAGAGTGCCTTTATAAAGAAAATGAACCTGCAAAAATAGATGAAAGAAAAAATAAGTGTAACAGTCAAAAGAGACATTCTGCAAGCAATGAGACTGAAGACTGAAATAAATAAGTAGGGCGAACCGGTGGTCCAAGTTCAGCATTCCGCAAAAATGGCTCCATGAATTGAAAAATATCTACCAGCAAACGCTGGATGTAAGGCCAACCCTTGTGACTATTCCCCATAAGCATCTTTGGCATAAAGCTTCTATGACTAATCAACTCAAGCCAAGCATAGCTGATGAAATCATCGACCAGTATTAAGTAATCGTAATAATAGAAAACTAAAGAGAAAAAAAAAAACGTATCTGTGCAACCATGAATATGCGCTTATACCCCATGATAATTATTTCTTTTACAAGATAAACAAAAACTTGTCATTGATGAAATGAGACTATTGCTCAACTACAAGCTCTAAGTAAGAAGAAATGTTTTTTTTTTTAAATGCAGAAATAATAAAGATTAAATAACAGGGAACTAATGAACGCAAGAAAAATGAGCTAGCTTAAACTACTGTCCGAAAAAGATAAAGCCCTCAAAAAGCCCAAGCTCATATATGAAGACTTTTTTGTGGAAAAAAGATACTTGCATTAAGGGCATGAAAGGATCACACCAAAGAGCTTACAAGAAATAAGTCCATTCCAAAACAATTTCTTGTATCAAGGGCATGAAAGGATCAACTTTGTTACCACTGGAAACGACCTATTGAATAATATCTACATTGTGTTGCTTTAAAGAATTATTTTAAGCAAAAAATAATACCAAAGATTTATAGGGAAAATACTAGCTTTCACTCATAAGACCGTAATTTCATCAGTAAAAAATCAAGTGGGGCAAGGCAAAGAATAGACTACCTGAATGCTGGAATCTTAAGAGGGTGCAACGCATGAAACGCATTAGCAAAAGCTGTCAATATCTGCAACGTCGTAATCTGATAGTTAAGATTAATCATGAAGAAAAAAAATGCAAATATTAGAGCCAAATGATTCACACCTGAAAGTTGGCACCACCAACAATAGGTTCTAGAGACCCTAGGTCAGGAAGCCAGTTGATAAACAATCTAAAATATGGCCTTGGATTAAACGATGTTTTTTTCTCCTCGGCATCTTTCAGAACGAATCTTACTGTCACTGCCAGAATCTGAAGCATGCAGAATGGAATTACTAAGTCATGAAGAAGCATGCCAAATATAAATAAAGCACAAAGTACTTTTAGCTCATTACCCTTGATAAAAGAGCAGTTTTACCAGATTCCTAAAAATAAAACAATGGAACACGTCAAGATGCAATTAGCATCATGGAAAAAATGGTAATAAATAAATAAATAAGCGGAAGAGGCGAAAGAGTTAAAGAAGCAGATTGGGCAATACTTTATCAAGGCATTATGCTAACCTTCAAGATCGAAAATACAAGCTTGGCATAAATGTCAATTGCAAGGAAAGATAGATTCTGTATTTGTTGTGATGATTGTAATGCACCCGAGTTAATTACTTCAGATGATAAACAATGTGCCACAGAAATTTCCTACATTAACAAGCATGCAACTAGTTGGCAAAGAAAATATATGATTCCATGTAAAGCAGACTTTTCTTCCAAAATAAAAGAATTCAAGCATACTGTGAGCAGACGGAAAAAATGATCAGTCATATCATCCCCTTTCAGAAGTCCATTATGATGTAGTTGAAGTATGAAATGGTTAAACGCTGCTTCATTAGCACCAGGAAGCTCACATATTCGGTACCATTCAGCAAATAGTATTGATACCTATAGGTACAATGAAATTTCAAAATTAATGGAAACACATCTGACAGAAATAAATGTAGTATCAAGGTGTCTCCTATCTTTACAAAAAAATGTACACAGTTTAGAACTTCAAACATCCACAGTTGCTCCATATTTTCACAATAGCATGCCAATATATTAGCAGTATCTACATCTGGAATTATGGTTAAAACTGATGAAATGCTTTGAATCGATGTTGCACTACAAATGACTCAGTATGGGAGTTTCGGCCCATAAACTTAAGAAAATGTGTCTGAATATGATTTGTACTTTGATTTTGGACTTTTTGTTTAGGCTTATGATGTAATAGTTTAAGAGTGGGGCAAACTCTCTTATAACCTTTGGCCCCTTTGCCCTAGTATTCTTTATTTTGTACGATATTCTAAATAAAACAGTTTCTTCTCAGCTCATGGATGTGATAAGACCTCTTTAGAAGTAGGATAAATAGTAGTCAATCCTATTAGGAAAAGAACAAAATTATTAGACTATAAATAAGAGAAGTATTAGACTATAAATAAGAGAGGATAGAAAGGTAAGCATACACTGAGAAGTATTGAGACAGTATCTAGGCTTGAGGTTATCCCATGATATGGAGGGTTCAAGTAATTCAAATACTTGGGTTATCTTATTCTTTATTACTCTTTATGATATACTATTGAAAGATCACATTCAAAACATTTTAGTTTTTTTACTAACTATAAAAAACAATTAAAATAAAGATGAACATGTAAATTTAATAAGCGTTTGAATTTAACCCAGATAGTTGGTTATCTGGGTCAATTTAAATTCAGGGTGTGTTTGGTTTTGGTAGAAAAGAGTGGAGTGGAGAGGTTAATGGTAGTTGGAGTAATTAACTACTTGTTTGGGGATTGATGTTAGTGTGGTGGTTGAGTAGTTGTTTACTATTAAATACAAACAAGTAGTTTTTCAGGACTGGTGGTTTACCACTATTCTTCCACCAAAAACAAATTCCTATACTAAAAGCCCACAAACACTATCCCGTTGTTGTGTCATTGATCACTTGAAACAAATAAGTTTTAAATGACGTGTCCGTGAAGTGTTCATGAAGTTTCAAAAATTAGAAAATAATAATAATAATAATAATAAAGGACACAATTTTGAGTGTCGTATCCGACACCAATACTTTTTTTTGATATCCGTGATTGTCCGGGCCAGCTTGCGCGTACCTCAACTAATGTCACGTGACATACCGCCTGACCCTATAACATTTGGATGCCAAGGAAACCTATAGGAAATTAATTCCTAGGTATGTGGCCACCATGGATTGAACCCATCACCTTATGCACCCCAAGGCCCTCTTTGACCACTAGGTCACCCCATCGTGGTTACCGATACTTTCAGATTGTTCTCCATGTTTTAGCATTTGATTTTTTCTGCTTCTTATTGGGATATCATTTCATCTTCTTGATGCTTCATTCTCAGAAGCTGTCAAAATAGCAGAATCTGCTGTTTTTGTGTTAATAAGACTTGTCAGATTTGACAGCCTTATTACTTAGACGGTTTCAAGATTTTCAAGCTCAAGTTTTACAGTTGTATTCAGGCTCAGGTGTTCTTCATTTCATCTCATGCAGATCTCCTTTTTTGTAGCATGCAGTCTAGACCTTTTCATCCATTATATCTTTATTATTGCAATCTTGATGTTCTTTTAGCTTATACTAGGTTTTTTTTTTACCTCTTCGGGTTTTGTATCTAAAACCTTTGCTCTTAATGGAAATTTCCCCTCATGTCCATTTAGCATACTTTAACCAGTGTTAACACATATTGTGCAAACAAGTCCTTAACTACAATCGAAATGTTCAAGTATTTGCATCTTCATGGAGTGGGATAGAGAATTTCAATCATCAAGGTACCTGCTCACGAAAACCAGCTTGATCTTCAGACTCGAGAATACTAGAATCTTCTCTGTTTGCATCATGTCCAGGAATCTATTCCATAAAAGCGACAAAAAAGTGTTTTTTTATAGGAAATGAGACACAAGGAAACGAGACAAAAAAGTGATGAATCAGTATAAGGTTCCTCAATGTTATAATAGTAATAGTATTCTACTAAAGAAACCTTTTTGTCTCTGGAAAGTCTAGCCTTGTCCTCTTTTCCAACATTAACCCCAGATATAGCAACTGTACTAGCAGCAGGATTCTTGATTATCTCAACCAACTGTTGCAAAGGCTCTGAAGATCCAGGTTTTGCAGCAACCTGCAAATTAAAAGAGAGATATTTTACAAAATTACTGTTGTAGATTGTTGGAATACTCACCTTGTGACAAATGTCCCACATTGGTAAAGTGAAGGTTCTTCAACATATATATAAGATAGAGTGGGCTACTCCTCTCATCACCAATTGGTTTTGAGATGGATGCTCACATTTTCTAACATGGTATCATAGCTCCAGGTTATAAGACCCCCAAATATTCCGAGGACCCAAACCTAAGCGGGCAAAATACTTAAGCGGGCATTTCATGATCCCAAAGAGTTGGATCCGACCCAAGCGAGTGAGCCAAAGCGGGTATTATTTCAGTCCACAAATTCGGATCTAGTCCAAGATGGCTTTCTCTAAATAGTGTCATCTTGAGGGGGCATGTTGGAGATTGTTGGAATACTCACCTTGTTGCAAATGTCCCACATTAGTAAGGTGGAGGTTCTTCAACATATATATAAGATAGAGTAGGCTACTCCTCTCATCGCCAATTAGTTTTTGAGATGGATGCCCACACTTTCTAACAATTACCATGGGAGCGTACCCTCATGAAACTGATAGAATACAAACCTTAGCCAATGCATCAACAAGATTGTGAAGTTCCGAAATAACATTCAATTCTTCCAAAACCAAAGTTTGGAGGAGGGATATTGCAAACTCGGTTGCAACCTCTGAAAAATTGCATAAATGGTCAGGGTCATACTATAAAAAAATTAAGCATGAACGAAATTAATCAATCAACTCACTGTTCCTGCCTCCATCAATTACTTTTGCCATATGAACGTTATACTCCGCAAGATTAAGTAATTCACTGCGAATAAGGCCAAGAGTAATGTCCTTGTTGTACTTTCGTTCTTCCTCGGAGTAAATCACCTGCAAACCATAAAGTTGGAGAAAAAATGACGTGTCAAAGGCTCAGTTTTAGAAACTGAAAATTAGAAACGATAAATATATGAGTTACACCTAGTATCACAGGGAAAACATAAATGCATGAAAAATTCGGAAGTTAGACCTAAATTTGAAGAAAGATCTAAATCAGTCGGTCATGCAAATACACACACACACAAAAAAAAAGTAAATCATGTATGTATATCCAAACGAAGAAGAAAAATTAAGTGGCTAAACCGGGGTCAAGGCAGAATTTGAAGAAAAAAGTAACGGCAGTAAAATATAGAAATGATTTCCAGAATGCAATCCCCATCTTGAACAACGAGCTTTAAACTAAACCATACCCAGCTAGTAAGTTCCTTTACGACTAGCTTGCAAACATCACGAATGGCAATCAGAATGGCAAGATGTGCACCGACATGGAAAGTGTTTGATGCATTGTCATATAAAACTTTAAACACCTGTATCATAAATGTAGATCTAGAATGAGGGTGAGGAGATAAAACAGCATAGAGACAATTGAAGCTATCAGTAGAGGAAAAATGAGAGAGAAAATGGAAACAGCCTGAGTTCAAGACAAAATTAAACAACCTTTTGAGCCACAGCCAGCGCAGCTTCATCCCGACTTATACATCTTAGTATGATCTCAGGAACCTCAGCAATGATACCCTAAACAGAAATCATCTCGTGTAAGGTTTCACTTTTTATAGCAAGACCAAAGAGACATGTGAATTCACAGAAGTAGATTTCGAATGTGCCCATTAGGATAAAAGTGAAAAGGAACAAGATAATACACCTGAAATTCAGTTCCCCGAGCCTCATTACTAACCAAAGTCTCCAACTGATACAAAACATCATGAAAACTTCATAAGTTAAGAACAACATCCAAGAAAGCAAAACAGTGATATTACAAAAAAAAACTAATGGTGATAATTTTGTTCCCATATCAAAGAGAATCAGGCCGCCCAGTTTCTATGCATGCAGGTCCTTGTCTTAATACTGTTAAAGGCTATATATAACACAATAACACTCGATAAAATGTAAAGAAAGTCAGAGATAAACTACTCAAATTGTTAGATCATCAATTTATGCCAATGGGTAATTGTAAATTTGTTTCTATTAATACTATAATGGTCCCTCACTTGCCAGCTTGAATGTTGATAGAAAGACCCAAAAGTAGAAAACAATGTAAACTTGAGAGAAAACCTGACCTTAAGATTTGTATCATATTAAATCACCAATAAATCCAAAAGTTAAACATAAAGTTTTGGATTCATCACAAAATCAATAGTGAATGAGCGAGTATCTCGTGCATCTTATTAAAAGTGTAAGGTCTCCAACTTAGAATGACTCTCTCTCTCCCTTTTTCCCTCTTGCCTCTCTCATCTCACCAATCCATAGTCTCCCATCTCCTACCAGCCTGCCAGATGGAATCGCCTAAATACCAGCCCTCTACTAATGTTAAATGGAAAACATACTTAGTGGACATCGATCTGGGTTATAAAGGAAGCCACATGATTACAGAGACCAACTGAGACTGAGTGTATTTCCCTTCCCTTCCCTCCAATGGCCGCCACTGGAATGGCTCATAAAAAACTTCCACGCGACTCTATGTCTCCCTCAACCACAAATTTTTCAAAAAATCAAAGCTGAAAAATTACTCTCTTTGGGTAGAAAAATCGTGCAGTAGAAGAGGTTACTTTACAGAGATAACAAAGAATGACTCAAATGGAGGGAACACCAAGATCGTCATCTCATGTAGAGACCAAAGTTAATGCAGCTTTGAAGTCCTCCACCAACCTTGGGCCAATATCAGCCGACTTTGAATCCTTTGTCATCTTATAGTCAAGTTGTCCAAAAGGATACCCTCACTAAAGTTGCATCTACTGGTCCCAGCTCTAAAAAAGCCTCTCACTGCCACAGACCATAAGAATGGGGCTCTTAAATGAAAAGAAAAGGATATACAGAACAAGCTCATCTACAAACCAAATCTCACACAGCCACTAATGAGCTCAACAACTATGGGCGACTCACACTCCTTGAATGAGAAGTATATTGGGGGATCATACTGAACAGTAAAAAATCCCATGATGAATGGCATTCGATAGAAGCAGAGCTCCATACAGCTTTAGAAAAAGTCTACTTTTTTGTTGATGGGTTCTACTGAAGTAGATTTTCTAACCACCACTATCCATTCGGAACAAACCCCCTAGCCATCTATTTTCCTTCATCCTCTGCTCCACTCCAGATCACCCTAGCCTCTGAAATCTCAACCAATAAACTTTTCTCTTAACCAGAACTACCGCCACTCTAAACCCTTTGATAGCAATCCTGAAGATCTTTACATCCCTTATCCTTCCAGTACCTCATCCAACCAACCAGTGTCGCTTCTCTTTTGGCTCTTCAGAACCCTCCCTTATTACTGGACTCATCCATCCATGTCTCTGACTACCTTCAACTTGTCTTGGAATGGCTATATCCTCTTTGCCTAGGCATTTTGTCCCTAGCATCGAAACTTCCAAATTGGCTAGAGAGATCATCAACCATCAATCATCGACCAACTATGAGAAGTCTTCTACCGGATTATCTAAGGGAGGGTGATACTACTCATCATGAATATTATATCATGAAATGTAAGGGGCTTAGGAGCAAAGGATAAAAAAATTGTGGTTAAATCCTTCATCACTAAATACAACCCATTTCTGGAAGAAACAAAAAGCTAGCCGAGGTAGACATTTTGACAATCAAATCTTTGTGTAGTTCTTGAAGTATTGGTTGGTCCTCCCTTGATGCTAATGGATCCTGAGGTGGTATTCTTATTATGTGGAATGATCCATCATTTACGGTTTCTCCTCTCATTTAAGGTACAAACTCCTTGTCCCTATCTTTCATCAGCTTATGGATCTTCTTTCTGGTATTCAAGTATCTATGGACCATCTAGGAACGAAGACAAAGCTCTAATGAGGCTAGAATTATTAAAAATGCAACAGAAATGTGAGGTGCTTGGGTGTTGGGGAGAGACTTCAATATTGTTCGAAGGCCTAGTGAGAAATCGGTTTAGAGAAGACCGACGGCTGGTATACAGATGTTTAACGGTTTCATTGAAACTCATGGCCTCATTGATCCCACGCAGACTAATGGTTTTTGCACTTGTCAGACTTAGGGTCTAGGGAAACCCCCACTCTTTACAGATTAGACAGATTTTTAGCTACAAGAGCTTTCTTGGATATGTTTCCAAACCTACATAATGAAATCGTTTCTAATTGGGCATATATATTGTAATATTTTTGTTATGTCCTATGGGGCCTCATATTTCATAAAAATAATGAAATTGGTTCTCATCAAAAAAATATATATATATAAGGTCTCCCTATCTTTCAAACATGAAAGATCTTCAACATACCCCCCCAACATCCTTCATAAGTTCCATCTCAAACCAATTATAGAGAAATAGTTCATGCATCTACTAAAGAACTCTCTATCTTTCCAATGTGGGATCTTCAACGCAAATCACTCAGTTTCATCTATCTTTCCTCCCTAAACAATTCCCTCTATGCCAAAGGGCTACCTTTTGAGAAAAGAAACCAGATCAAAAGGAAAGGGCATGCAGATAAAATTAAAGCAAGCTTTTAGCTTTCCCGTATTCAAATCAAAATACAACATTTTATGAACAAGGATTATTCATGAACAAGGTTGTAACTAGAAATCGACATTTAAGCAACAATAGTTAGACTTGAGAGCAGTGGCAACCTTTTGTGAAATAACTTGGAATTTATCCAATGCATCTCTGGTGGTAAGCGAAGGTTCAGATATAGTAGTTGCAAGACGATCAATAGTGATAGGTGAGGACAATGGTTGGGAAGAGGGTCCAGGTTCCTAAAACATATGGGCACATATCAAATTAGAAAGTGTTTCACCACCGTACCACATTCTTCAAAATAAAGGTAGTTGTCCAACCTTTATATTGTCAGAGGTTTCGACTCCATGCAACTCAGGGGCTGAAGCAGCCGAAGGGAAAGAACCAGCAACCAAATCGTTTTCTGGACCACGTACACTAATACCATCAACAGCAATATGTCCTGAAGTTGCACTGAAATATTGCAAACAGAGAATGATTAGCGACAAAATGTGCCCATCATTGGATCATTACAGGACATTAGTTGATCTACAAGACCTTAGTTGTGGCACAGAGCTAGGATCTCCAGATTCATCCAGCCGAGATACTCCTTCAAGTCCAGATGTGTATCCTGAGCTCAGTTGTCCCGATGAAAAACCAAATTGACTACTCAAACCAGTACCACTAGCTGTAATTGAAGAACCAGCAGACTGTGCAGTTTGACTATTCTGATTTTGCAATGGAAGCCTGACAAAATCCTTGAGATATGCAAAAATGTAAAATCTTATACCAATTTCTTCATAGAATCGAATTTCACAAACAATGATAAGGTGATGCAAAAATGCAAGTAAAATCTTGTATCTTTTTTTTCTTAAGATTAAAGTTCAAAAACAATGTGAAGGTTAATATAATCACCTCATAAACTCGCTGTTGCGAAATAGACAGATGCCCTGGTTTTGGACGAAGAGCCTCAGGCACAACACCAAGAGGTCCATGTGCATACATTCCGGTATCAAAAAAGGTTGGATTAACACCCTCTCGATGCTTCCTTCTTAAAGAGAGTTGATCATCGATTTTACTGTCAATGGTTTGTATTGCCTGAAGGAACAAATTGAATACAACGTTATAAAATATCAGAAATGATAAAGAAAAAAGTAATTTCCTCGAATAAACTATATGAAAACCTACGATGCTCACCAATTCAAGTTGATAGAGGGTAAGGAAGGATGGAAAGTAAATTTCTAAGGAGAGGTAAGAACTTAGAGTAACAAATAAAGTTACAACAAAAATATTTAAAAGCTGAAATTTGAACACATAAAGTGCAATCTAAAGTACAAAATTAAACCAAACGGTAGAAGAAAAACATTAAAATTAAATTTTAACGGTAAAATATGCACAATCGTTATTAAAAATTTAAAAAATAATAAACATGTGTGCATGTAAACTTAGCATTATTGTCTAAACGAAAAGATTAAAGACTTATTTCGCGTTTCTTGTTTTTTGTTTCTAAAACTAAAAACTAAAACATGTTGGATACTACTTATTTTTCTTGTTTATCTAAGAGAAATATTTTGTGTGTATTGAATGACAATTGAGGATTTTTTTTAAATAAAATAAACCTCCTTAGAAGTAAATAAGGAAAGAAATAAGGAAATAATCCTCTACAAAATAAATAAAAAATTACAATGATTACAATAATGCAGTTAGTTAAAAAATCAACATACAATTAGAAAAAGAGTCAATAGATAATTCTTTGCTTCTTGTTTTTTAGTTAAAATAAAATTCAATACATATAATATTTAGTACACTAATTTAGATGCTATTAAAATAAATATAAAACTGCTATAAAGAGTTAGTAATATAATTATTGTTGAGAATCTAGGGCGGATTATCGTTGGCAAGGCCCCAAAAATTTTGAATTTAATACACTAATGTTGGGTTGATTTTTTTTAAGAAAATACATAAAATATAAACACTATAAAACTTATCTAATGTCACAGCGGCCATTTGGCATCCCAACCTGCTCTTGCAACAGTGTATATATGAATATATACATGGTTGTGACTTGTGAGTATATATATACACATTCTACACTTTTCTATATTTTTTGTACACTTTTTTTTTTTACATATACTATTTTGCTCTTATTTGTTTATATATATACTTTTTGTTCTTTTTATATATTATTTTATTCATTTTTTTTTTTGTTTTTTATTTACATTTTACACACATGACTTTTGTTTTATTTTATTTTAATTTCTTTTCTTTTCAATTAAATATTTCCTTTTTATAAATACAATCTTTCTTAATTCTTTATTGTTTATATATATATATATATATTCTTAGACTTTTTGTTTTTGAAACTACAACAATTGGGGGAGGAGATTCGAACCCGTGACCTCATAGTCCTAGGGTGTACATTGATGTTCTTTTGGCATATTTCTTAGACATATTTAAAACCTATATTTTTTTTATTAAATATGAATAATAAGCATTTTCTTCCTAAATTTTATCAACAAAATATTTAGAATTTACAAATATTTTCAAATTTTATCAAATTTGTTTGTACAGTGAATTTTATAAGAAATTATAATATTATATAATTGATTTACACAGGCATTTTTTTAAATAAATATATTAGATCAAAAATTGAAATTTTAGGTACCTAAAGTTTAAGAACTTATTAATACTGAAAATTTTAAAATTCTTTAATGTAGGGATGTGGAATCAAACCTTTGACATTATAAGAAAAAACTATACAATATTGGGGCTCCAAACATAAAAACCTAGATCCGCCCGATGGAATACTTAGATAACTTACTGGGTCTTTTTTTTAATATGTGAGTGTTCGTGTCAGTTCACGCTCGACTAAAGAAACATACCGTCTGACCCTACAATATTTTGGATGTCAAAAAAATTCGTAAAAATTAATTCCTAAGGAAGTGACCATATTGAATTGAATCTATAACCTTTTAGTTTCTTAAAGTCCTTTTTGTTGTCTATTGTTAAACCTCAAAGAAGTGATAGCTTTGAGATATTAATATAATATGTGTAAGTGTAGAATAAGGGTGTTGGTTTAGGGTTTAGGGTTTCGGGTTTAGGATTTAGGGTTTAGGGTTCTTGGAAGAGATAAATATTTTGGTACTGTTGTCGTGTCTTGGTCAAGACTTGGGAGAGACCTAGCCTTCTCGAATGGCTATGAAATTGTAACGTCTTCATATATTATCTTGCTATATTGTTCTTGTGTTTTTATCATTGTCTTTCTATATTGTTCATCGGTCGGTCGATGTTGGTTTTCGGTGAAAATTCACACAGAACCGATCCTATCGGTTTGGTTGAAAATAAAACCGAACTAACTGATCGATTGAATCGGTCGGTTTGGTCGATTAAGTTAGTCAAAACGATCAGTAAAGTCAGTTAATTCATTTTAATTATTTTTCTCTTTTTTAATAAAAAACATATTCATCGTACAATTTTTTTATTAAAATTTTAAGAATTAATTAAAAAAAAAATGAACATACCAAAAACTTTAAAAACACATTTAAAATTATGTTAATTTTACAATAATTTAATAATAAATGTAATTAATTAAATGAAAAATGTTAATATTATACGTATGAATTCCTTTTAATCGACCGAACCGACCAAAAAAATCAGTTAAATTCTTTTTAATCGACACCGACTGACCGCCCTTAATTCGGCCGGTTTTGATCGGTCGAATCGGTTTTCGGTGAATGTATAAACACTCCAAATTTTCTGTGTTATTTATCTCGTGTTTGTCAAGATTATAGGTGTCTTTTAACATTTTCTTTTATATTTTTATCCGACCTTGGGGGAGATCTCTGACCAATAGTCTCTTTTCCTTTCTAATGAAAAAGAGTAATTTCTCCGCTAAAAATAAATACAAGATAAAACTAACAGGAAGCAGGCATGTTAAACAAAGTGGCTCTCAGCACTAACACGTGCCTGCCAGGAAACTATTGCAAAAATATCAAGACCAATACCAAAGATCAGGAAATACTAACCTTATCAGTAGCAGCCTGTTCAATGATGGCACAACCAATATCAAGATTATCATTTGTAACAAGTTGAACAGCTTGCTCAAGTAGATCACTGGCAACACCTAAGCCCTGAAGAGAACTTCTGAGTTGACATGATATTGAAGCTCGTAAGAGTTCCTAGAACAAGTAAATTGATTAGAAATGAAATAAAAATATATGAAATCATCAACCGTAAGGTTTAAGAACAAGCTCCACGGAAAAAAAATCACATATTCTAATAAGTCAGTATATGAAGAAAACCTTGCAAGCCACGTGTGCAAGACATCCAGCAAGACTAGCAACCATCAAATGCGCTGCATTAAATATTCGAGTCTCATCTGATTCCATGGCATAATCCTATAATTACACATAATTAAAATAAATGATGAGAAAATTGACACGGAAAAAAAAAATTTAGAAAAACCCACCAACTTTTCGTTAAGAATATGAAAAAAACAAGGTAAAAGAAAACAAAAATCCCGAAGGGAGCAGCATAAGAATGACAAACTCATAAGAAAGAAGAAAAACAACAAGTCTGAAAAAACAGAAACAGCATAGATAAAAACTAAAAGCTACAAAAATACTTTCCAATTTAATGCAATATCATGAACACAGAAAATATTATTAGTGAAAATTAAAAGATACACCCATAAAGATTAAAAAAATGCAAGTAAGATAATAATAGGAATGCCAAGCAGACACTTTTTTTTGACAAAGTCTCCGGGTCGAGCACTTGTCCAACACGGATACTTACAATTCCAACATGCAAAATTTTGAGTTCCATCTTTAACCATTGTTTTTATTTCAAACACGTCACTGACACGCCACAAACAGTTCATAAACACCATTAAAAACTTAAACCTTTTCATGTGGTCGGTTGTACGATAACAAGGTGATGTTGGTGGAGGCAATTAACGGCAACCCATCGAAGGTAAATGGAAAAAATAGAAAAGGTAGAGAAATGGAAAAAATAGAAAAGGTAGAGAAGAAGAGAAATTAGAATGGAAAGGAGGAATGTCGAGGGAAAAACTAAATATTTTTGGATTGTTAAGGGCTATCTATAGTCTAATAAAATTTGTTTTGTGGCCATTTAGTAGGCATTTAAGGTGTGTTTGTTTCGAACTTTTATGGAGCTATTGTAAATGAGCTTTTATAATCACTTTCTAAACAACCTCATCCTAACGAGCTTACTACAATTTCTTCAAAATTACTCAAAATAACTTCTCATGTCTAATCACTCCTACAATTATTCCTCCAAACACCCCTAAAGGACTGTGAAGTTTTGTTTGGATTTAAATGAACTGATGTAACTATACTGGTTCAACTCAAACGCTAGTTGATTAGTTTCCATTTTAATTATTTTCACAATTTTTGTAACAGGTCCATGAGGTAACCAATGTCCTATATTTTTTTAAATGGTGAACCGTATCTCGTATCCGTGCTTTTTAATTATTTATCCGCCTAATAAACAAAAAAAAAAACATTTAAAAGGCACAAATGAGACTTCCAATCAAAACAGAAACCAATGCAATAAAACAACTATTTGAACAATCCAAGGAAAACACAATAAGAACTGCATAGTAAGAGTTCATTGATGAAATTTAATGCAAAATACAATTTATACACTTAAGCACTTCAATTAGAAGACGGCCAGCGCACTGCCATCAAAATAACTTCATGGCCAGACAGCAAGTGTAGCCAAAAATAAATGTAATAAATCTGTTCGTGATGAAAAAAGTATCAAGGATATTCGTTCATAAAAAGATAAGTTCCTCAGATTTCTAAATGAAATGTAGAATTACAAAATGAGGCAAGATAATTTTATTCATAAAAAAAACATGTAAATCAAGTAAACTTATAGAGAAAACCTTCAAAACAAGTTCCTTTGTCGTCTGGGTAGCTATAGAGACACTATGCTGCACAATACCAGAAACGATCTCTTTGACAGCTCTATCCATTGCAATTGGAACTGCTCTGTAGCATTGCAAGATCGGATATATAAGCACAACTATTTTTACCAATAGTAGTTTTGCCGTAGATAATAGTTTAAGCCTTAAACCAATGGGTTACACAATAGCATAAGCTCCAAACCTCTGAAAATGAATGTGCAAGCCCAAACTATTAAGCTTATGGTTGATCACAACGAGACTTCCTATATTAGGGATACCTGCAGGAAGCTGCAGTAACAAGAAATACCCAATAAGCAAAATAATTTATCTAAATTAGAATGCTTCAACTAATCTTAAGGGATGCAACCATACTTGATTGGTATTGTTCATTAGTTCTTTTTCCAATGAAGTTAGGTTCACCATTAAAGAAACCATAAAAATAAAAATCACACCTGATTGGTAGAAAATGATGCTGGGGATGGGGTAGACTGTAAGAGTCCCTCCGCAGTAGGAAGCTGATCTGACAAGCCCAGCGCAGCAAGCTTTTTGTCTTCCATTAATGTCCCAGATGAAAGATGAAGTGGGGCAGGATACTACAACCAAATGTAAGTTAAAAAGAGTAGAAAACAAGAATAGTGATTTCCAGTAAAATAGAACAGCAGTGAAAATTTGCTAGTCTCGGGATCGCATGGCATCTCTCTTTCCAGCCACCAAAGGAAGAGAAACCCAAAAAAAATCAAAATTATCATACAACAGTATTTTTTTGATAAGAGTATTAGTGGGAAGTAAACATGATCCACCAAGAACTTCAATTTATTATGATGTCTTTCAACAAGACTAAGAACCAAACCAAAGGGAATTATAAAAGCCTCACTAACTGGATAGGAAAGAGGTAAAGGTATAACAATGAGATGTGAGAGAGCATTGACATCATGAAGCCAAAAACAACAATTAAGTCAGAAAATGTTGAAGAGAAAACTCCTCACTTAGTTGTAGAATTTGAAACTTCAACTTTTGTTTCTTCTCCAAAACTAGCAACAAAATATGCTGTCGACCATCGTAAAATTAGTTTTTCCAAGGATATTGATGAACAGTTCTTTCTTATCCCTTGAAACCAAAATCTCTAGGACCCCCTTCTACACCAAGATACTATAATCAACTCACCTCTTAGCTACATCAAAAAGATCCTTCAGGCATACTTCAGATTCTGGTTGGCAATATCTCGTTCCACCTATCATTATTTTTTTAGGACCTTACATAATCGACTTTCGGATTTTTTTTTTGTTTGATTATGCTTCAAACGAACAAGCAACTCCTTTTGGGCACACAATCCTGACTAAGATGTACTCCCTTGCAAATTCCCTTATTTCGCTCTCTTCCTTGCTATCTTCTTTTCATCAAAGAGGGGAATCCAAAACTCCATGCGAGTCGCTCACTGTAATTAACAAGCAACTCTAATTCTACATTTGGCCTTTCTATACGCAATGGGTGATTTAATTGGGAAAATGTATTGTAGTTATTTGTTTCATCAGATCCGTTTGTATCTCTACTCTTTAAACATTATGAAAGTCATCATAGTTGTCAGCTTTTATCAGTTTTATCATTGTATTAGACATATTTCCTTTTCTTGTTTATTATTGGTTTGGTTTCAAACCTTGTATACTTTTTCATTTATCAATGAGATGAAGTGGTCGTGAAACCCTATCAAACCTGAGATAACAAGTGATTATGATTTCCAGAATTTGATGTTGTTGCAACCTCTAGAGGAAGGTCCACTTGTTTTAAAGAAGACATTAGGCTGGACTTCACTTCAGCTACCATCTGCGTTTGGGATGCTCCCACGTCCTTATTTGAAAAATCAGGATTACCTTCAATTTCTCTCTTCCGGTCTTTGAGAAGAGAAGTTGGCGTTATTTCTTTCATATCCACGCTAAGAGCCCTGAATAAAACCTGAAAAAAGTCAACATAAAACAAATCAATAATATTCACTGGTAGAAAAAAACTTTTTAAATCTTCCCTAGTGAGAATTCTCCCTTGATTGTACATTTTTCACTTAATCAATGAAATTCTCTAATCCCAAAAAAGAAGTATTTTCATTGAAAATTTACAGCAATATATGCATCCATTTGGCAATAAACAGTGTTAGCATGTTTGTGATCATGATGTGTGCCTACCTCAATGTCGAACTTGAGATTCAACTTTAAGTTAGGCATTGAATAAATCTCTGCAAGTAGCCCAAGAATACCCATGGTCCAAGGGTTTGGGGGTTGGTATGCTAAACTACTTTGACATGGTTCAAGAATCTGCAGCCATAATAATATGAAAGTAAGATCAGGATACTCAAATCAAGCTACCAAAAACAATACTCCCAGTATAATTGTACCTTGGAAGTAAATGGTATTACTGCAATCATTAGCCCTTTTTCATATGCCTGAAAATACAAAAAAAAAAATGAGTACAAAGTGGATCATAATAATAAAGCATAAACCAACATCATTAAGCATGGTTCTCAAGATTACAAAAATGATGTAAAGAGGAGGAAGTCCCAAAGTACGAGCGTGAAATGAATGATACCAACAAAAGTAAATGACGTGTTACCTCAATTATCAAAGATTTTGGATCTATTTCACGAGCTCGCAACACTTGATTCCTGCCAATTGTTAGTTTACCAAGCCAGCTTCCCAAATTCTTTAGCAAGGAACGTTCCTCTACACTTGATTTTATAAGCTCAGATCCTAACAGAACCTGGACAGCAGAGGGGGCGGAAAGTTAACTACCATTCCAGGGAATGGCTGTACCACACATCCAAGAAGAAAAGAACACCTTGCAATTCTCATAAGTAGCCTGAACAATCTCTTTACTCAAGGCTTTTGAATTAACTATGTCAAGAAGCTTCAAGTACACATCATGGAACTTTATTTCAATGCCAGCCCTGTAAAGCAATATGATACCGGATGTTAAAAATGTAGCTCGTAAAAAACAATATTATCACTAGGGTGAGTTCTAGAACATCCTTTAACAGTTTGCTCCCCCTACAAAACCTGCATCACGTGGTTTTTAACTATTTACTCTTCCAGCTCATAGATACCATCCCATAAATTCCTAAACACATTACACAGTTATTCAAGAATTTAAAGCAACATCAAACCTCTTCATGACCAAATACTGAGCAAACCAGGGATAAAACTGCTCCTGCATAAATTCAGTAAATTCTTTTGCTTTGGCTTCAAGATTAGTTGATGAAATATTATTGATTAAAAATGAAATTTTGTCCTGTACATCTGACGCTGGAGCCTGTATGGCAAAAAAACTTCACAATGATGAAAGAATTATATCGAATGTAACAAGGAGAGTTGAGCTCAATTGCATGATGTATGACCCAATAAGTGATAACAGAGTGGTTATGGGTTTGAATCCTCTATCCCTAAGCATTGTTGAATTCAAAAAAAATATTGCTTAAATGTGAAGGTCAGATGAACTACAAAACCATTACAAGGAAACTACAATGATTGGTCAAATTGTTTCTCAATTTAAAACCATAGGCTTAAAAGAAAAGAATGAAAAGATCAAAGGAACTACTTCAGAAAAAATGGCCCAAGCAATCTTATCACCTGATCCACACTGCTTTTTTATTTGCAGGGTGCCAATATTACCTACCCTAATAAAACACTAGAAGGAAGAAAACTACATGCATGTTACATTTGCATTCAACGACAGCGCATTGATTGTGCGAAACTTGCTTTAGGCCGGAAAAAAAGTTAGCCATAGAAGCAGCCCCTCACGATGAATAGATGGTATGAAATTTTCTTAATTGTATTTATAGAATAGTAGTCATTGTATCAGTAATGTTGTGACAAAAAATAATCTCCCATTACATCCACATTCTTCAAGACTTGATGAATTGATAGACATTTTTTATTAAAAAAATAATAATAATAATAAAACACAGTGAATGAGAGTACCTCAATAGGAGTCTCTCTTTTCTCAGCCGCAGCAACAAGTGTTTCAATACTCGTGGCTGAACCAAATCCTGCCAAAGAATAAAATATAACCATAATGTTCGTTACAAACAAACTACAAATTTTTCAATTCTTATTCATAGAAGAACTAACTGGTAGAAGCAGCCCTTCGTGAAGGACGAACAAAACCAGGAGAAGACAACACTGTTTGGTTATTTATTGTATTCTGCACCAACAAATGTAGCAATTTACAAAGAGACAGAAGGAGATATTTCATTGTTAATAATTATGACTAGCAAAGGTATGAATATCATAAGAATCTAATACAAATAAACGAAAGATAAAAAGAACGGAGATTGAGTCACCTTTTGGTTAGAAGAAGCATCCCCTATGGGTTGAATTGGTGTTTGCCCCACAGTAACCAAAATAGGTTTTCCATCAATAGCATTATCATATTTTTGTTGTAGATGAAGCTGCTGACTAGATTGAATGTTGCTAGAACTATTTAACTGCAATAAATTAATATATAATAAGAAATCTTTGTACTACTTGCCACCAAAAAGTTATCCCTTTCTCGGCTAAACAGCATATTAGAGACCCAACTCTTCATTCCCTCTTCAAATTTTCTCAAAGTACAAGGACATATGATAAACTAAAAAAATCTACCATTAACTTCAAGTGTTGCAGGGGCAAAAATGTAATTCTTGATTGACAAGCTAGTAGCATTTCTGCCTGGTGTAGACAATCTCTCGTAATTCATAACTATAGATATGACTGACTCTTAAATAGTTGGAGATCTCTTCTGTAATCTTCCTCAGAGTTCCCCTCTTCTTGTAATTTCATATATAGTTTCTAATTAACGCAGTAAAGAAAACGCAAGACTCAGAGCGTCAAGAAGCTCATCGGAGAGAAGAACAATGGCGAAATCCATTAGAT
>JBBMEG010000021.1:730996-764297 GCA_037832605.1 Cyclanthera cordifolia
GGGGGGGGGGTGGGTGGGGGGTTACCTTAATCAGTTCAATGAATGTAATGAGTAGACCCCAGGGATGTGGTCGATTAACAATGAGGCGTTCCAACAACACTCTTGTTATCTGCTCTTGGATAATTTCCTACTCCCATTCAAAAAAATAAACCACCATACATTTTTCATGTTATTATTATTATACTAATGTCCAAGATTAAATGAAGAATATAACACTCTCACCTGGGTAGATTCCGCAAACAAGTAGAGGAGGACAAAAGAAAAGTAATGTGTGTGGGTATTAGGATAACGAAGTTGGTTTGCAACTGCATTCAGGAACAGGTACCGCCCTTCTGTATCCAACTCCACAATCAGAGTCTGGAAAATGTCAAGAGCAGCTCCCACCAAGAATACTGCTAGTGTAACTGTATTAGCAGTCGACTGCCCATGAGAACTTCTTGCCTGAAGTTGCTGTATGGCCTGGACAACAACAAATCATTTTAAAACTAAACAAACAAACAAACACATTATTACAATTAAATCACAACCTACCTGCATCCCAACGTAAAGCACAAGAGAGTTTATCAAACCCACATTGTAACGCGTCCCAGCAGAGGCAGTGTCACTAGAAGGAAGTAGCAATTTCTGCTTCAGCTCAGCTAGAAACGTGGATCCCTGTTGCCTCGTCTGCAGTGGGCGAAAAAGAAAACAGGTGATGGAGAAAAAATAAAAATGGAATTGACTACTGTTTTTACAGTTTCAGATATATGGACCAATCAATCTTTTTCACAACTATAAATAGCACAGACCATAAACAAAATACCTTGAGATACTCATCCACATCGGCCTTCATCTGCTTTGATTTGAGAGCTCCATCCACCTCAGATAAAATACGTGGGGATTGGTTGATTTCCGCTAGCAAGTCAATCTGCATATGATGAAACAATTTTTACGACTGCATAATTAGATTTCCATGAACAAAATAATGATCCCAAATATATGAAGACAAGACCTTCAAGTTGGGTGTAGATGGATCCGGAAGTCTCATGTTACGAGGGAACGCACTAAGGATGATATTCCGCATCTGAATGCAGCTTGGAGGAATCACATCACAGAAAGTAAAATGGTAGTCACACAGGAACTCAGGGAAATCATGAAGTAACACTAGCAACACCCTAAGAGTGCCCTTGTAGAGAAAATGAACCTGCAAAAATAGATGAAAGAATAAACTTAAATGAGTGCCCGGCACATGAGACCTTCTGCAATTAATGGAGATTGAAGCCTGGAATAATGAGAAGAGGGAAAACCGGTGGTCCAAGTTCAGCATTCCGCAAAAATGGCTCCATGAATTGAAACATGTCTACCAGCAAACGCTGGACGTAAGGCCAACCCTTCTGACCATTCCCGGAAAGCATCTTTGGCATAAAACTTCTATGACTAACCAACTCAAGCCAAGCATAGCTGATGAAAGCATCATCCAGCATTAAGTAGTTGCAATAATAGAAAATTAAAGATAAAAGAAAAAAACGTGAGCAACCATGAATCTGCATCTACATATATAGACACAATTCAGTATCACAAATTAACTTGGTTAAGGCGGCCACAAGCTATTGAATTATGTATACATTTTTGTGCTATAAAGAAAAAAAATTGCAAAAATTAATATCAAAGATTTATAGGAAAAATGTAAGATTTCATTCATATGAATTGGTACTACTAAAGATCTAATTACAAAATTTGATTCCTATCGAACGGTTGTTTCCACAGCAGAAAATCAAGTAGGTCAAGGGAAAGAACCAAAACTACCTGAACGCTGGAATCTTAAGAGGGTGCAACGCATGAAATGCATTAGCAAAAGCAGTCAATATCTGCAACGTGGTAACCTCACAACTTAAGATTACTCATGAATGAAAGAAAGAAGCAAATAGTAGGGCTTAATGATTCATACCTGAAAGTTGGCACCATCAACAATAGGTTCTAGTGACCCAAGGTCAGGAAGCCAGTTAATAAACAATCTAAAATATGGTCTTGGATTAAATAGTGCTTTCTTCTCCTCAGAATCCTTCTGGATGAATCTTACTGTCACTGCTAGAATCTGAAGCATGCAAGCATAGAATTACTGGGTCAGAAACGAGCATGATAAATATAAATACGAAATAAAGAACAAAGTACTTCTTTAGTATTACCCTTGATAAGAGAACAGTTTTACCAGATCCCTGAAAATAAAATAATGGAACGCGTAAGATGCAAATAAGCATCATTGGGAAAAGTGGAAGAAGAAGAAAAACAACAGAGCCAAAGAAGCAGCTGGGGCCATTTTTATCAAGGCATTATGCTCACCTTCAAGATCGAATATACAAGTTTGGCATAAATGTCAATTGCAAGGAAAGATAGATTTTGAATTTGTTGTGGTGATTGTAATGCACCCGAATTAATTACTTCAGATGATAAGCAATGTGCCACAGAAATTTCCTACAATGACAAGCATGTAGTGAGTTGGAAAACCAAAATATGATTCAAAGCGAAACATACATTTCTTCCAAAAAATCAAACATACTGTGAGCATACGGAAAAACCGATCCGTCATATCATCCCCTTTTAGAAGTCCATTCTGATGTAATTGTAATATGAAATGGTTAAATGCTGCTTCGTTAGCACCAGGAAGCTCACATATCCGATACCATTCGGCAAAAAGTATTGATACCTACAACAATGGAATTTCAAAATCAATAAAAACAAACGTCTTTCTCATCTAAAATATGTTTCTTTCTTTAACGTCCCCAGTGTTCATCTACTATAAAAGCACATAAAGCATTAAAACAAAAAACACAATACAAGACACGGATATACACAATGATATGACATGTCAATAAAAAAACATTAACACATACATGACACAGATCCAAAAAAGCATTGACACAATCGCAAGATACAAATACGATGCAACACGAACATGGAGATACACCATTTTTGAAAATGTAGGACACGGATTTAGGGACGCTATTTTTTTTTAATATATAATATTAATTTTTTTATTTTTTACTATTTAGAGAAAACGCTGAAAATAAAACTTTAATAAGTGTTTGAATTTAACTCACATATTTATATGAATCTATTTCAATCCAATAAAAACAAAACTCAATATCCTTTAAAGGCCTAACTACCACAAACAAATTTATAAACCTAAATGCTCATCAATGCCAAAATATTTTAGATTATTATCGTTGAATTTATGTTAAACTACTGATCAACCCAAAAGCTTAAACTAATAAGTTTGAGTAAATTTAATTAAGTCGACATTAACAGCCCCTCATTTCCCTCTTCATTTTATTTTCTTTTTTTCTTTCCCTTTTAAATTATTTGTTCATCTACTTTCGATGGACTCCAACAACACAACTTTGTCATCCTGCCATCAACCACTATAAGTTTTATAAGTTTTAAATGGTGAGTCTTAAAAATAATGAGGACACAGAATTTCACGTGTAGGATGTGTCCAAAGAGTGACCAGAAGTATTAGTATCTGATACGTGTCAGACACGGAAATTTTGTCAAAACCAAAGTGTCAGTGTGAATACCTATATTAAAATTCATATTTTTAATACATGAAGACAATTCAAGACCAATACCCATTTGTTATACAACAAAAGTCACGTGTTGGAGTGCCCAATACATTGTTGCAAAAATATTTATATTTTTAATACATAATAATTTAGAAAAAAAATATTAAATTTTGAAGTAAAGTATCACAACTCAGTTATACTTGAACAAATATTCAATAAATGCCTAATAAATTTGGGACCTGATCACGTGTTGGACTGCCCAAGTAATCATGTA
Organism: Cyclanthera cordifolia; assembly: GCA_037832605.1. Taxonomy (NCBI): domain Eukaryota; kingdom Viridiplantae; phylum Streptophyta; class Magnoliopsida; order Cucurbitales; family Cucurbitaceae; genus Cyclanthera; species Cyclanthera cordifolia. The sequence continues at coordinate 734,810 of JBBMEG010000021.1, forward strand.
TTAGACAGACATGCGAGCCAAACTAAAGTGCCCGTGCTTCTAAACATTAAATGATGGTACAAAAGGCAGTCACAAGTGGAATGGAGGATTTCAATAATCTAAGTTACCTGATCACGAAAACCAGCTGGATCTTCAGATTCGAGAACACTATTATCTTCTTTGTTAGCAGTGGCATGTCCAGGAACCTGTCACATTAAAATGACACAAAAGTGATGAGTCAGTAAAAGATTTCTCGATCGTAAAGTAATTAAAGAATTCTTCTAAAGAAACCTTTTTATCTCTGGCAAGTCTAGTTTTATCCTCTTTCCCAACATTAACCACAGATATAGCAGCAGTACTAGCAGGGTTTTTTATTATCTCAACCAGTTGTTGCAAAGGCTCTGAAGATCCTGGTTTTGCAGCAACCTGCAAATTAATCGAGAGAAATTTTATAAAAATGTCGTCCATGAGTGCACTCATGAAACTAACAGAATACAAACCTTAACTAATGCATCAACAAGATTGTGAAGTTCTGAAATAACACTCGATTCTTCCACAACCAAAGTTTGAAGGAGGGAAATTGCAAACTCAGTCGCGGATCCTGACAAATGGCATATATGGTCAGTTCATATTGTCAAAAAATGCATAAATGAAATTAATCAATCAACTTACTGTTTCTGCCTCCATCAATTAGTTTTGCCATGTGAACATTATACTCTGCAAGATTTAATAATTCACTACGAATAAGGCCAAGAGTAATGTCCTTGTTGTACTTGCGTTCTTCCTCAGAGTATATCACCTGTAAACAATAAAGTTGGCACGAAAATGGCATATCAAAAGTTCAGCTTTAGAAACTAAAAATTGGAAACAGAACAAAAAAAATATGTGTAAGTTGCACTTTAATACCACAGGGTAAACTTAAATGCGTGAAAATTTTAGAAGATACACCTAAACTTAACTACAGAATTTAATCAGTCATGAGTTCGTCAATGGTATTCAGCAAATATAAATAAAAATACAATAATTGATGTTAACAGATGAGTCAGGTACAAATGTTAAATTGAGGCGTTCATTCTGTGACAACTCCTCTACTTTTATCTATTTTAGTAGATTTAAATCAGCATTCTATGTATGCAAATCCAAAGTAAGTGGCTAAACAAAGTAAGAAGAAGGCAAATTGAAGGAAACGTAATCAAAGAGAAAATATAAAAGGTTTCCAGAATACAATTCCCATTTGGAACAAGGAGCTTCAAACTAAATCATACCCAGCTAGTAAGTTCTTTTACAACTAGCTTGCAAACATCACGAATGGCAATCAGAATGGCAAGATGGGCACTGACATGGGAAGTGTTTGATGCATTCTCATATAAAACTTTAAACACCTGTATCATATATGTAGATCCAAAATGAGTGCGAGGAGATAAAGCAGCATAGAGACCATTGAAGCAAATAATAGAGAAAAAAACGAAAGGGAAAAAGAAAATACGCCTAAGTTCAAGAAAAAATTAAACAACCTTCTGAGCCACAGCAAGGGCAGCTTCATCCCGACTTATACATCTTAGTACGATCTCAGGAACCTCAGCAATGACACCCTAAACAGAAATCATTTCCATGTAAGGTTTAACTTATGAACATCAGTACCTAAGAATCGCTTGTTGAATTCACAAAAATAGATTTTAATGCCCATGGACCCATGGTGATAAAAGTAAAAAGGAACAAGATAATATACCTGAAATTCAGTTTCCCTAGCCTCATTACTAACCAAAGCCTCCAACTGAAATAATGCATAATGGCAACTTCTTAAGTTGAGTAAATACATCAAAAAGAGCAGAACGGTGATATAACCCCATGTCAAAGGACACCGGGGAGCCCAGTTTCTGATCCATGCAGGCCATTTTCACAATACTGCTACAGGCTATAAATAAAACTCAATAAAATGTGAAGAAAAGTGAGTGAACTATTCAGATCACCACTTTTCCACATATCAACATCTCCAAAACAATGCCTTTCATACAGCAGGGCTGCCTTTGAGAGAAGACATTATATCAAAAGGAAAGATCAAATGCATGTAAATAAACTAAAACCAAGCTCTTAACCCTCCTATATTCAAATGAAAACACAGCTTTGTATAGACAAACATTATTCATAGAACCATGTTCACAGTTAACTAGAAATAGACATTTAAGCAACAATAGTGAAACTTAAGAGCAGTGGCAACCTTTTGTGAAATAGCTTGGAATTTATCCAATGCATCTCTGGTGGTAAGTGAAGGTTCAGACATAGTAGTTGCTAGACGATCGGTAGTGATAGGTGAGGGCAATGTTTGGGAAGAGGATCCAGGTTCCTAAAACATAAAACATATGGCCATATATCAAATTAAAAAAGTTTCACCACTGTACCGCATGTTCTTGAAAAATAAAGCTAGTTGCCAAACCTTTATATTGTCAGAGCCAGAGGTATCTACTGCATGCAGATCAGGGGCTGAAGTAGCCAAACCAGCAACCAAATCATTTTCTGGACCACTTACACCAACACCATCAGCATAAATATGTCCTGGGGTTGAACTGAAGTATTGCAAAAAAATAATGATTAGAGCAACTAGATTTGCCTGTCATTAGAGCTACAAGACATTAGCTGATCTACAAGACCTTAGTTGGGGCACAGAAGCAGTTTCTCCAGATTCGTCCAGCGTCTGAGAAACTCCTTCAAGTCCAGCAACAGATGTGTATCCCGAGTTAAGTTGCCCAGATGAAAAACCAAATGGACTACTCAAACCAGTACCACTAGCTGTAATTGAAGAACTGGTAGACGGTGCAGCTTGGCTATTTTGATTTTGCAAAGGAAGCCTAACAAAATCCTGAAGGATAGAAAACCAATTACAATCTAAAACCAATTTTTTTCATAATATCAAAGTTCACAAGCAATGAGAAAGATAGCCACCTCATAAACTCGCTGTTGCGAAACAGACAGATGCCCTGGTTTGGGACGGAGAGCCTCGGGCACAACACCAAGAGGTCCTTGTGTATACATGCCCGTGTCATAAAACGTTGGATTAACACCCTCCCGATGCTTCCTTCTTAAAGAGAGTCGGTCATCAATTTCACCGTCAATGGCCTGTATTGCCTGAAGGAACACAACCAAAATAAACTCAAGACAACTAAACATAAATTTGACTACAGGACAAATTTTAGATAAGTATGAACATACATATGAGATACCACTATCTGAGAGTAGAATGGCATGATAATTTTACAATATAATCAGAAAATAATAATAATATAAACAATAATAAATGGGTTAAAATACCATTTTAGTCCCTAGACTTTCGAGCTTGTTCCATTTTGGTCCCTCAACTTACAAATGTCCAATTTTAGTCCTCAACTTTTAGTTTTGTCCAATTTTAATCCCAATACTTTAAAATGTCTAATATTAGTCCCTAAACTATCAATAAAGTTTGAAAATGGTCCCTTCTGTAAAACAATACTTTTGCTCTCATATAAACTCATTTCTTTCTCTCCTCCCTATTTCTCTCTCGTCCTCTCTGTTTGTCTTCGCGTTTTTCTTCATGGTGCCGGTCTTGCAACTGCATTAAATGAAGATTAACTATGTATGAATTAAGCTTAGCATTATGACATGGATTTAAACAATCAGCCAATCTCTGGGAGGAAAACAAAGCTTAATCATAAATTTCTCTCTCTAGAACTTATATTAACTTTTAATCTCTCTAAATTAGCTTAAAAGAACCAAATCCATCAGAAGGGTTTAACAATTAGCTTATCTCTACCAAAAATATCACCATAATTGTAAAACTCTATGAATTTCACTCTCAAAATGGAAGTTAGATAACTTCATCTCTCCCTAGAAATAAAAACTCAGGACTTCCAAAGACCCATTCGAGGATTGGAAAGGTGTCCATTACTCACTTGGAAGGAGAGAAGATTACAAAGACCCTTCCAATTGAATAGGAGAGTAATAGAGGGGAGAGCTTACACCCAGACAATGCATATCAAAAATTAAACGCGACTGAAATATAAAATGGAATATATCCATATGCTTAAACAAAGTTGCTCTCAACATACTAACACAAAGATACCTACCTGGCAATTGAACAGTAAACCATTCCCAAAATAACAATGCCAATAAGTTTCAAAAAAATTATTAAGACCAAAACAATTTCAGAAATTACTGACCTTATCTGTAGCAGCCTGTTCAATGATAGCACAGCCAAGATCGAGGTTATCATTTGTAACCAGCTGAACAGCTTGCTCAAGTAGATCACTGGCAACACCCAAGCCCTGAAGAGAACTTCTGAGTTGACTTGATATTGAACCGCGTAAGGGTTCCTAGAACACATAAATTGAACTATATTAATTAGAAATGAATTTAAAACTATATCAAATAATCAACCAATAAGATTTTATAATAAAAATTCCATCCTCGTAGTTCAGTAAAGGAGAAAGAACCTTGCAAGTCACGTGTGCTAAACATCCAGCCAGACTGGCAACCATCAAATGTGCTGCATTAAATATTCGGGTCTCATCTGATTCCATTGCATAATCCTACAATCACATATTATTCAAATAAAGGGAAAGAGAGAAAAAGAGTGATAAAGAAGGAATAAACCAGAAAAGATTACGATTGAGAATTAATCGAGTTCAACAGTGCAAGGTAGATAGCATATCCATCTAACATGGCAAAAATGAACATATTTTTTGAGATTACAACAATTGGGGGTGGGGGGTTTCGAACCCGTGACCTCATGGTCCTTCGGCGTTCACTAATGTCGTTGAGCTAGTGCTCTTTTGGCTGGAAAAAATGAACATTTAAGAGGCATAAACAGTATTTCCAACCAAACCACAGAACAATGCAATAGTTAAATTATTCAAACATTCTTAGGAAAGTACAAGAACTAGTAGGAGTTTGCGAATGACTTCATAATGCAAAATAAATTGTACAAAGCTAAGCACTTCAATTAGAAGACGGCTAATGTGATATCATCAAGAATAACTTCATAAGCCAGGCAGTAAAAGTAGCCAAAAATAAATGAATTGAAGCTGATGTTCATTCATGATAGAACATTAAGGAGGATATTCTTTCATAAAAAGATCATTTCCTCAGATATCTAAGAATATTAACAAAACACACAGAAAAAGATAATGAGGGAAAAATTATTAAGTTCATGAATGAAAGTGTTAAAAAGAGCCCCTTTTACTATTGTAGAAAATAACCGGTATATGAAGAGATTGTAAATCAACTATGAAGGCACGCATAGACATAGCGAGATAAAACAAGTACAAGATAAATATTTTCCAAGAAAAACTCATAAACAAGCTAAGATCCTTTTTCAAAAAAGGTAGATAAAGTCCAATATGGAAAGAAAAAAAAAACCTTCAAAACAAGTTCCTTCGTTGTTTGGGTAGCTATGGACACACTACGCTGCACAATACCAGAAACAATCTCTTTGACAGCTCTATCCATTGCAATGGGAACTGCTCTGTAGCATGTGCAAGATAAGATATATAAGCTATACTATTTTCACAAAGAGTAATTTAACCATGGATAATGGCTTGAACTAAAGGATTACACAATAGCCTAAACTCCAAACCTCTGAAAATGAATGTGCAAGCCCAAACTATTAAGCTTCTGGTTGATCACAACAAGACTTCCTATATTTGGGATACTGGCAGGAAGCTGCAGTAACACAAAATTGCTAATAAGAAAAATGGTGTTATCCAAATCAGAAGGCTTGAACTAATCTAGAGAATGCAACCGCACCTGATTGGTTGAAAATGGTGATGGGGATGCTGTAGCTTGTAAGAGTCCCTGGGCAGTAGGAAGTTGATCAGACAAACCCAGTGCCACCAGCTTTTCGTCTTCCATTAATGTGCCAGAAGAGAGATGAAGCGGGGCAGGATACTACAATCAAATATAAGTTAAAAGTGTTAAAAAAATAGTAACAAGTGTTGATAATTACATAAGATCAAAGTGGTAAATAAAAATCTGAATTTGTGACCCTAAACCACAGACCCATCCATCTCCGGTCATCTTTTCATCGGAATTTTCGTGCGACGCCATAGAATTTACTTCATAACTCATCAACCGGTTCTTCTTTTATCCCCCTTCGATCAGACCAATTCCCCTCATTCAAAATGCATCGGTATTTTTTTTTTCTTTAATTCAATTGAAGGATTCCTTCAAGGTTCCATTTCAAACTTTTAAGCTAGTGTATTAGACTATAAGCAAATTTTTCAAGTTCTTTATAGTTGGTTCACAGCAGGAATGGATCCCAATCAATGAAGGTTACTTGTATTCATTCATTAGGCTTTAGTTTAGTTAAGAATTCCTTGTTAAGGTGTTAAGGGAGAAAGCTATCCTCTCGAATGCATACAGATGACATCGAGAAAACTGCGTTCCGCACCCGTGAGGGACACTACGAATTCTCGGTGATGCCCTTTAGTCAAATGAATGCCCCAGCCACCTTCTAAGCACTAATGAACCAAGTTTTTTGACCATTCTTGCAAAAATGTGTTCTTGTCTTCTTCGATGACATCCTCGTGTGTAGTCCAAATTGGGAACCCCATTAGTTACATTCGGGAATGGTAATGATGGAGGGGATGAAAACCGATGTCCAACACTATTGTGAAGAGTGCATAATTTGTCAACAGAACACGGGCTCCACGCAACCTCCGGTCGAACAGTTACAACTATTGACACGCCCAAACCATGTTTAGGAGGACATATCGATATATTTTATCAAAGGGTTGCCCAGGTCGCAAGATAAGGAGACGATTATGGTCGTGGTCGACCGCCTAAGCAAATACACTCATTTCATACATCTCAATCACCCTTTCACAGCCAAGATTGTAGCCGACGTGTTCATCCGAGAAGTAGTTCGCATACATGGGTTCCCTCGATCCATTGTCTCAAATCGTGACCGCATATTCCTTAGCCATTTCTTGACGGAGCTTTTTCCCCTACAAGGAACAAGGCTAGACCAAATATGACATAACGTCCGCAGACCGACGGCCAAATAGAAATTGTGAATAAGTGCGTCGAAACTTTCCTCAGATGTTTTTGCGGGGAAAATGCGAAGAAGTGGACCACGAGGTTATCTTGGGCAGAGTTCTGGTATAACACAACGTACCACTAATCATTGAATACCACTCCTTTCCAAGTTGTGTATGGTCGGCCCCCTCCCCCTGTTCTATTCTATGGCGATCAACAAACCACAGACGCCACTCTCAATGAACAACTAAAAGAATATGACAGCATGTTGGGTAAAATCAAAGAACATCTTAGGAATGAAGAAAAGTGCAGGCAGGCAGAGGAGGGATGTGGAATTAGAGGTAGGAGATCATGTTTTCCTCAAATCGTGCCCCTAACTCCAAGCATCTATAGCAAAAAGGCATAACGAGAAATTAGCTCTTAAATTTTTCGGCCCCTACCAAATCTTGGAAAGAATTGGTAAGGTAGCCTACAAGCTTGAGTTGCCAAAAAATCGACCATCCACCTAGTTTTCCACATTTAGCAATTTAAAAAGATGATTAGTGACGGAAACCAGCACTGCCTTACTAGACCAACTCTCTCTCATGAATATGAGTGGATTGCCCGAACCCAGGAAGTTTACGCTTACCAATGGAATGAAACAACTATGGAAGCAAAAGTCCTGATAGCCTGGAAAGGTTTGCCCCTGCACGAGGCAACATGGGAACGCACTGCATTGATTCGCCAACAAACTCTCGTCCTTCCACCTTGAGGACAAGTTGGATTTCAATGTGGGGGAGTATGTCAGCCACCAATCCTACAAGTCTATAGCAGGAGGCCCAGACATGACAACGAGCCGTTCGTTTATTATTAGTTAGCCCTTGTAACCTTTTGTGATAATCCTATGTATAGGGATGCTTTTGTGTTAAGTCGGTATGCTTTTGTTTAGATAAAGAATGCCTTGTTAAGGTATTCAGAGAGAAAGCTATCCTCTCGAAATGGGCGAATGTACTGTGGCTAAAGCCTTAATTCTCCAAATTAATAGCAATCGTTTTGGTACCCTAAGACACGAGGAGTCCGTTCTTAGCAAAGTTTGGTTTGGCCTTGCAATGGGAACATAAGGAGATAATTGAAGACTGTGGCATTCATCCCTGATTCAGAAGAAAGGGAATTTTTGTAGCAAGCGAGAGTACGTACTTATAGCAGCTATGGGGGAACCGAAAAGAAACAATAAAGTTTTAAGTTAGAGATGTCTTTTGGTGATGACTAGTGCCTAAATGACGAGGTTTTTATGTAATTACAAAAATGTTTTATTTTGTTAAACAGGAGGCCTTTTTTGTGAGTTGCCTCTTTATGTCAGCTTTCTCTGTCTTCAATGAAACTTAGGAAAACTTGCCTCTCTCAGAGAAAGGTCACTCTAAGAAATATGAAAGAAGCAAAAGAGAGAGAGAAATCAGAGAGAATGCTCTAGCTCCATTTAAACATTAGGAACTAGGAAGCGTAGAAAAACTACAGGAATCCCATAGATTTTCCTTCGAAATGAAAGTATAAGAAGGGTAATGCAAATGGTAATTTAAGTTACATATATGTGTGTACATATATAATTAAGATAAATCAATAAACTAGCAGAAAACCTGGGATAACAGGTGAGTATGATTTCCAGAATTTGATGTTGTTGCAACCTCCGGTGGAAGCTCCACTTGATTTAAAGAAGACATTATGCTGGACTTTGTTTCAGCTATCATTTGTGGCTGGGATGCTCCTACGTCCTTATTTGAAAAATCAGGGTTACCTTCAACCTCTCTCTTCCGGTCTTTGAGAAGAGAAGTTGGCAAAATTTCTTTCATATCTACACTAAGATTCTTGAATAAAACCTGTAAAAAACGAATGTAAAACTAATGAAACTGCAGAATAAATTAAACTCTGGGGTAGAAAACACTTTCTTTAATCTTCCCTCAAGGATTCTCTCTTGATTGTACATTTTTCATTTGATCAATGAAATTCTCTTATCCCAAAAACAGAAGTATTGTTTTCGATGAAAATTTACAGCTGTGCATCCATTGCGGCAATAACAATTGAAGTAATCTTGAACTGCACATACCTCAATATCAAATTTGAGATTCATTTTCAAGTTAGGCATTGAATAAATCTCTGCCAGTAGTCCAAGAATGCCCATGGTCCAAGGATTTGGGGGTTGGTACGCCAAACTACTTTGACATGGTTCAAGAATCTACAGCCACAATAATATTACGTCAAGATCAGGATACTCGAACCGAACTACCAAAATTAATCCTCACAGCGTAATCATACCTTGGAGGTAAACGGTATTACTGCAATCATTAGCCCCTTTTCATATGCCTGCCAAAACAGAAAAGTGAGTGCAAAGAAAATAGTAAAGCATGGTTCTCAAGAAAACAAAAATGTTGTTAAAAGAAGGGATTTGGTGGAGAGGAAGAGAAGACGAGGAGAAGTCCAACTCCTTATTTGTTTTTAGTACATCATAATCTCTCATCAACTTCTCTCCAACCTCCTATAAAATCTCAAATCAAACTTTATATCAAATTTCATCAAAAACAAACATCTTCCCTCCTAAACACAAATCCCCAAAATGATTTTTCAACCACTCCTCTCTAAAACACCAATCCCCCGACAAGTACTTCATATCTCCAAATCACTATGTTTCTTCTTCTGCCTCCATTTCCTATCCCCTCCTCTCCTCTCCTATCCTATCCTCCCATCAAACCCAAAATCCAATCACCCCTAAACTTATTTTTATAGGAAACAGAGACCATCATCGGTGAATGAAAAAGTACAAAAAGAATTATACATATTTTAGGAATTAGTTGCAAAAGTAGGTGAGAAATGAATGAAACCAACAAAAATGTTAAATTAGGTAAACCACCAATCAACCCAAAAGCTTAAGTTGATGGGTTGGGGTAAATTTAATTATATCAACCAACACTCTCCCAAACTGGTAGTCATAGAAATTTGATAAATGTCTTACAAGTGGAATTCAATTTCAAATGGGAAAGAAACCACTTGACCGGGTTTCGAACTCGGTACCTTCTGCTATGATACCATCTTGACTTATGTTAAACTACCTATCAACCAAAAAACTTAAGTTTTTGGGTTGGAATAAATTTAATTATATTAACTAACATAACTCATATGTCACCTCAATTATCAAAGATTTTGGATCTATTTCACGAGCTCGCAACACTTGATTCCTTCCGATCGTTAGTTTCCCCAGCCAGCTTCCCAAATTCTTTAGCAATGAACGTTCTTCTGAGCTTGATTTTATAAGCTCGGATCCTAACAGAACCTAGAAAGGAAGAAAACAAAATGAGAAAAGAAAAAAGTTAACTATCATGCCGCACTGGTTGCACCACAATCCAAGAAGAAAAGAACACCTTGCAGTTTTCATAACTAGCTTGAACTATCTCTTTACTTAAAGCTTTTGAATTAACTCTGTCAAGAAACTTCAAGTACAAGTCGTGGAAATTTAGCTCAATGCTAGCCCTGTAGAGCAATATAATGCCAGATGTTAAAAATATAACTCATGTAAGAAAAAAAATATTATCTCTAGGGGATTTCTAAAACGTCCTTAATAGTTTGCTCTGCCAAATAAAACTGCAACATGTGGTTTTTTACTTTTCAGCTCATGGCACCAACCCTAAATTCCTATACACGTAGTTTCTGTGCAAAACCACAAACAATAATTAAAGCAACTTCCAACCTCTTCATGACCATATACTGAGCAAACCAGGGATAAAACTGCTCCTTCAATGTCTCGCTAAATTCTTTTGCTTTGGCTTCAAGATTAGCAAGTGAAATATTATTAATCATAAATGATATCTTATCCTGTACGTCCGATGCTGGTGCCTGAACATATAATGAGACTAGTAAGAAGGCCAGATGTGCAGAAATAAACTGTCAATAACTAAGAAATAAGGCCCACTAAAGAGCAATTAAGTACAGCAGAGGAATAGATAATCTCACTCCAAGGCAATTAATAGGAGTCCTAAACTTAAGAATGCGGATGAAAGAGAAATCGAATAGAAAAAAAAATTACATGCAACTCTTTCAAATATTTTTCACAATTTATGCATCCCAGTCTTCAGAAGAAAAAAAAACCATTCTAAAAGCTGTAGTATATCAGACAGCATCACCTTCTTGTCGAGAAAGTTACGTGGTAGCAAAGCAACTTTCATTGCAGAATATGGTAGAAAAAACTCAATATTTAACCGCTTCTACTCAAAATACAAGAGTGAAGGAATTTTCACAAGCAGGCAAAAGATTATCACGATAAGAGACTTACAGTTCAAATGTGAATGACAGAATGAACTACAAAACAACCAAAATCAAGAAAACTACAATATTCAACTGTTGCTACGAAAATCTGTTAAAAACAATCATGCTGAAGGTGGAGAAAAGAGATGGAGATAGGGAGCACCAGCCCTAGTGGGGTAGCCTGGTAGTCGTGCTGGGATTCATCTGGCAGCGGTGTGAGGCATCACAAGAGGGGGTGGGGAGAACTATAGGGTTTTGCTAGAGAAAGGTGTTAGAAAGTTATAATGTCCTAACTAGAGAAGGATTTCATATAAAAAAAAATTTTAAAAAAACCCCTCTACTAAATGTGCACTGTGTGTTATCGTTTGAAACTATCAAAACCATTCTCGATTTGCAGGCTATAAGTTAAGGATCTTACACTACATCACACTAAAACAACAGATAAGAGAAAAAAACACCCCTTCCATTATGAATCACGCACTATATCACGTTCTTGACTTGATAAAGAATGGGTCTACCTCAATAGGAGCTTCTCTTTTCTCAGCCGCGGCAACAAGCGTTTCAATATTTAAAGCTGAACCGAACCCTGTTAAAAGATAAAAACATAACCATATGGTCTTTCCAAACAAGCAACAAAGTTTTCAATGATTATTCATAGAAGACCTAACTGGTAGAAGCAGCCCCTCGAGAAGAACGGACAAAACCAGAGGAAGACAACACTGTTGGATTATTGATAGCATTCTGCACCTAAATTTGTAGCGAATTGCAAAGAGATAAAGCCCATAATATCATTGTTAACAATTATGATAAGCAAAGTTATGTATAGCAGAAAGGTCTAATACAAATGGACGCTAAACAAGAACAATAGAGAATAATTACCTTTTGATTAGTAGAAGCGTCACCTATGGGTTGAATTGAAGTTTGCCCCACAGAAGAAAATATTGGTTTTCCATCAATAACTGAAGGTCCAGGAAGCTTAAGTCGATCATCAATGGCATTTTCATGTTTTTGCTGTAGCTGAGCTATCAAAGAAAGCGGCTGACCAGATTGAATGCTGCTAGAACTATTTAGCTGCAATCATCAAATATATAATAAGAAATTAAAATCATACAATTTTTTTTTTTTTTTGAAACCGGGAAATCGAAGCTTCGCTCCACTATACCCGGGGTAAAATCATACAAATATGAAAAGGTAACCTTTCTCTGTGGCTCATATTAGAGACCTGATTCTCTTTTTCCCTTCAAATTTTCTTCAAGTTTATTAATAATGCGAAGACATAAATTAAAGAAAAAAAATCCACAAAAAGGAACCCCACAACTAACTACAATAATTGATCTAGTCAATCCAAAAAAATAAAACCAAGCCAGTATCGACAAAAATCCCGATGGACGAACGTCATCTGGACATCCTCTAGAAATTTCACCACCCCCTCAAAAAACTATTATTCCACTCCAAATCTCTAACATAGTAGGAAGAAAACAGCCATGGAATTCTACCCTTCCTAAGTGAATTCAAGAGTAGCTCCACGGTCATAAAGCCACAACCTCTGTTCTAGATAGCTGCAAGCCAAGAATTGACTCAAAAAGGAATAAACAAATTGGCAATCCCACAATAAACGATCGACGGCTAAACTTACCCTCATTATAGTTGTTTGGAGGTCAACAAGAGGTACTAATTATGACCAAGAAGTATTGGGTTCGGATTCCCATACCTCAAATGTTGTGTGTTAACAAAGAGTCATTTTGAGTGGAAGTCCTTCCTCTTTTAAGGATGCATGTGATTGTGTGCAAAAAGCAAAGAAAAGTGGGATTTCCTTTGGAAAGGGGTCAAGGAAAGGTACTCATTTGGTCAAATGGAAGGAGGTTTCCAAGGATTTGATCCTCGAGGGGTTTAGAAGTGAGTAAAATGAGAGCTTGCAATAGAGCTTTGGTGGAAAAATGTAATAATGTTTTCATCATGAGCTCACTTCCGTCTAGCACAAAACCATTGTGTGTAATGTTCCCTTTGGCCAGCATGTAGAAGTCAAGGCACTTCTAGGAACCATTGGAATGGCATTGCCGAAGTGTATCTGTTTTTCCAATCATCTTTCTAAAACAGTAGGGGATGGAAGGGATACATTTTTTGAGGAATATATGTGGATGGGGGATAGACCCCTCTCCTCAAATTTTTCTTGTCTATTTCATAATTCTCTTATGAAGCATTGTTGCATGGTGAATGTTCTGGAACATCCGGGGCGCCATCCTTCACTTTTTAGGGATTTTCAACCCCCATTGTTAGGAGTGTTGGATCGTTGCCTTTCTTTATCAAAGGATTTTTTTACTATGATCCAAGGCGTAGGAATGTTTATTGTTGAATCTCTAACCTAACTGAAGGTTTCTCATGTAAGTCATTTCTTTAACTGTCTAGTTAATTCTTTCTTCTTGTTGGTGGGGGGCATGCCTTCTGTTTTGTTATGGAAGGTGAATTCTAAAGAACGGCAAGTTTTAAACTTCGTTGGTTTTACATGACAGAACTAACACTACAGATAATATTTTGAAGAATGTTCCCTTCTAAATGGAGGCATGTGTTGTATCATGGGCTAAGAGGGCAACATAGAATCTTGATCATCTTCTCTACTGCTCAGATGGCATCGGAAGTGAGGAACTATTTTGTAAGGAGTTTTAGTCTTGTTTTAGCAAGATCAAGAGACTGAAGAGGGATAATCATGGAATAGTTGATCTCTTTCAAGAGAAATCGAAAATTTTGTAGCAAAAATATAATAGAATCTTTAGAAAGGTTGAGAGATCTTTTGAGTGATGGTAGGTCCTCTTATTTGTAATAAAAAAACAATTTGATTAAAAATGAAATTAAAAAATGGGCGTCCAAGGAATTGCAAAAGGGATATCAAACTATTTGGTAGTCACAACTATATTGTGAAAGTGATAGTAGGTTCTCATTAAATTTTATGCTTCATTTTTGGTCTCTGTGTCTAAGCTCTTCTGTAACAGAAAAACTTGCATACTGGAGGTTGTGTATTTGTGCCAACAGATCCTCCACCTAGCACTCCTAAATCTTACTTTGTTGGTTTTCCATTTTTCCTGGAACCACTGATCCTTTTTCTTTAGTTTCTTTTCCTTTAGTTCATTTCTTCTCTTCTTCTCAACATCAGGAAAATGAAAGCCCAAAAATAGTTGAAAATGGCAAGAGGAGGTGCTCTATTTCAACTTGTTTGCGCCATCTCTTCATCTGCAAAGATTCACATCTACCGCTACCTAAGGCCTTCCGAAATTACTTAGACCCTACTTCAAAATTGAAGTCAATAAACAATTTGAATTCTTTCGCCCGAATAAGGTTTCTGAAATTACAAGGTAACTTTTTTACCCTCCTTCCTCTTTTTTCAATGATTCTCTCTGTTTTCTTTGGATTTTTGTGTCTGCTTACAGACAGCTTCAGGGAGAAGTCAACTAATGAGACTATGAAACAAGGGGAAACAAAAGATGATTAGAGAAAGAGAAGAGGGAAGTATTAGACTTGAATGAGATGAGAAATGAGACGAAGCATACAATAAAGAAAGAAGAAAAGAAAAGCAGTAGAGGCTGCAGCAAAAACAAAAAAGGTTAAAAAAGAACGAAAATTAAAAAATAAAAAAATAATAATAATAATAAAACAAAAAACTAGCATTGATGGATGACCCTCTTTCTTCTCCCAATAAACAATAATTAATTAATTAAAGCATGGCAGAACACTGGTGTGCCACGTGAAGGGTCTGCATATACAAATGCACACCTTCCAGCAAGCAAGTTTTTCATTTTCCCCTTTGTAACTACTAGCTATGTGTTATTTAACTTGACTGGAATTCGTTTTTGTAGGAATGTAGCTTAACTTCCAATTTGTGCACCCTCAAGATGGAAGAAAAAAAATTATGTATTTCTCTTCTTTCAGTTGCACCAACTGGAATCATTATTTCTAAGCTCCCTGGTTTTGGGAGATCTTCCTCTTATACCTTATTGTTTAATAAAACTAGTTTCCATTTATAGAAGAAAAAAAGTCATTTGTGGCATATCAAATACGTAAAGACTTCTTTGTCCAAATCATGTTGTACTTCCAAATTATAAAGCCAAAGTTATTCTCCACAAGGCAACAAAATAAGTACTAGAAAAATCAGTTGCCACCTCCACATTTCCAGAAGTAGTATCAGAATCAGAATGCCCTGCAGAAATCCTCAGAAGAGCCTGCTCAATGAAAGCAACAAGTTCCACATGAGAGATTCGCAAATGTGATATTTGCAGAATATGATTGCAGTACTGCGGCCATTCAATTAAACGATCCACAAATTTCTCTACGGCTGTAGTACCAAACACAAACATCTGAAGGAAAAAAAAAATATCAAAACAAGAATCATAACATAGTAACACAAACATAATCTCATTCTCTAGCATGCAATACACACTTTAGAATCAGCAGGTTTGCGTAGTGCATCAAGGACACCACGCAGTGCAATCCCAAGTGTAAGGTGAGTTACAAGCTGATGCTTAATAACGGAGCCTGAAAAGAAATTCAAAAAAATGAACGCATTTTTATGACCAAAAAAAGTGAACATTTTGAGATACGAATACCCAAATGCTATACCAAATAAATCTTTTAAAAAATCACAGGATTTCAATAAGAAACTCACCAAAGAGAAGTGCTGCAATTTTCAGCTGTCTTTCCGGATATTTTGGGAAGAACCTGTATTCCTCAAAAAGATTTGCAATCATGCAATCGAAGATTGATTGTTCCCTGTACATGCATAAACCACTTAGTGATCTGTCAATTCTAACCAAACTATATTTTTCTCTTCTTTTTTCGGTTAAGAAACGCGAATGGTTTAATGACCAAAAGTGTGAGAGTATATTTCAACCTAGCTATCAAAAAATGGAATAAACAAATCTACAGTTGTTAGCAAGTAAAGAGAAATTAAAAAATTGGATATAAAGCAAAATATTAGTTTGAACAAGAAGGTAAACTTTACAGTGAATATATGCCCGAATGCATCCAAGAAAACTGGAAGCTTACAGACATCAACCCAAAGGAGTCCTGAACGTGTGACCTTTACAAGCTAAATGTAAAACCATTACACGTCCAAGATTCAACTTAAAAGGGAAAGTGGTAAACGTGGATAATGAATCAGAGAATTCTAAGAACTTAATCAAGAATTATTTCCAGTGCATTGTGACCGCTAAAAATAATTACAAATCCAAGTAAAAATAGTCAAATTAGATGCACATGATACAACCCCACATTTTAGAAGAAATGGCACATATATACATAGAAATTTGGTATCCACTCGGTTGCAAATGGTGGGAAAATGTGAAAATTACTTATTTGATGACTGAAAATGGAACAGAACAAAGAGATAACCATCACGGCGGCTTGGCCTACAACATCTTCAGGAACTAAAAAGTGATGGATTCGATCAATGGTCCTCACCAACCAATGAATTAATTTACTACACATTATCTTGACAGCTAAATATAGTGGGATCAAATGGTTATCTCGTGAAAATAGTCAATGTGCGTGTAAGAAAACACAAACACTCATAGTATCAAAAAAATTGGAATGAGGAGTTCATAAACAAATTGTACTTGACACTTCTAGAGTGGATTCATCTAATATCAAAATCAAATTACTCAATCACACATAGGATACATTTTTTAAAGAACCAGACACTCATGCAACCAAAAGAGGATAAAAAATACAGCACCTTTTAACTGAAGATTCCTTAAACCGAGCAAGCATTTGAACCATTGCATCAATGGGCAACTGACCAGAAAACATTTGTTGAAAGTATGAATTAGCTTCAGCTTCAATGTCATCAGTATATCCTTCTGTTGCTGGAGCATCTGAAGCCCCACAATTTTGCAGCTTTGGGTTCGATTCCAAAACGGCACCATGCAACTTCTCCATTTCTTCAGATAGTTGAGTAGAAGCAATAGTACCCACATTAGATCTAAGAACCTGTTATTCACAAGTCCGTTAAACATACTACTCCATTTCACATATCATATGCATAACATAATACTCAAAAACCCCACATAGAAGAATGAATTTGGTGGTAAAAAACTTTGAGTTATCTTTATTACCTTCAAAAAAGTAGAAGCAGTGTCCAAATAAATATTTGGAAATGCATTAGAAGGATAAAAAGGTTTGGTTGAAAAATCTTGTGATCCACCATATTGAATCTCTTTTAAGAACTTCAGACACTCCTGCATCATTTAATATCACAAGTTTCCACTTTATTTGAAGGGTAACATAAATATATGTCAATCTACACATATATATTACATAAATTATTAACACGTTAATCTCAAGAACATATTCTAAGGTAAGGCAACCAACTGAACAATACTACCTCGAAAAATACATCTTTGTATGCGTTTAAACTATTACTCAACCACTTCTCCAGGTCTAAAAATTCCTTTCGTGAAGCAATGGCTGCTAATCTGAGACTGCAGGAATAAGGAATCATATCTAATACTGACAAAAGTATCTGCAAAAATGACATGGTGGAAGAAAAGGAAATTAAGATTAAAAAATAACAGAAACAGTTAGCAAATTAAATCAAGATACCAAAATATGGTCCATATAGTCACTTCCAAACAGAAAGAGAGATAAACAGAAGGGGATAGAGAGAGGGGATGAGAAGGGGAGAGAGAGAGAGAGAGAGAGAGAGAGATTATTTAGTGTTAGCTTACCTTTAATTCTTGGCAGATGTCAGCTATCCTAACTATGCAGTCAGGATCACTGTTTTGAGCATCTACAAATCCCCGTAACACCAGATTAGGGTTGACATGCCAAAGCTGAAGGATTAAACCACTGCCAAGAGGATTTCTTAACATCAATGGGAAGACTGAAAAAGAAACTTCGTATTGAAGCAGATTATATGCAGTCTGCAAAGAAAATATGTTAAATTGACAAACAGGCCTGGATATGGATTGTGAGAGAAACAGAGATGAAAATTTTAACAAATATTTTTTTTTAAATAAAAGAAAGCCTGTAATTTCATCTCATTAATGCAATTGTTTCTTAACCAAAATAAAATAAATGAAAGGCTCAATGAAGAGGTGACAAGTAAAAAAAATATACATTAGTATGTGCCATCCCAAGTAGCAATGGTTCAGGAAGGTTTTTAAGAGGAAACTCCAAAATTGATTGCACGGATCTAGCATGACCTCTCTCAGCAAGTTCACAAAGTATATCCAAAAGATCAAGACACGTCCATGCGTGATTTGTATGTCCAAGTTGATGTTTATGGCTATGCACTCCATCAATATTAGCCTATAAAAATATCTCATCAGTTGTAAATGTTAAGAATATCTTCTGCCATACCAGGCAGGAGAATGATTGATTCCCCAAACAAAGGTTACACAGCCATCGAAGTAAGCTACGTAAGCAAGAAAAGCAGGGAATAAGTTTTAGTGTCATAAATATTGGCCATACCAGTTGTCTTACAGAGTGGGCAAACGTAAATGTTTCAGGTGATGCCGACACAGCATGTTTAAGAAAAGAAATCTGACCCTCCATATTCTTCCAAACAGACCCACAAATAGTATGAAGAGGAAATGCCTCCTGAATCTCAACCAAATATTGGATTAACAAGGAATGAATATTTCATCTCTAAACACCCCAAGGAAAGGAAGCAATACCTGACATGCACGTCTATATACAGACATGAAAAAAGAGAATGCTTCCTCATTAGGAATGTAAAAACCCTCGTGATCTAGATTTTCCATTACTCTTATCCAGTCAATGCTAGGTGCCTGTATCAAAAAAGAAAGGTGAGCAAAAGAAAGAAAGAAGAATACGTTTATTCATAAAACATACCAAATGAGGGAAAAAAAAAGGCGTACAAGCTGCTTCATTGTGTCTATGAGGACATCCACATCCCATGAGTTCAAGGATGGTAGATCAGACAAAGCGCTACAACCCAAAGCGAGACTAAAAGTTGCATATACATTTCGACTGTCCTCAAGCCCAGTATGGTTTAGAGCTATCATGCCAAGTATCTTAGAGATATTGATCTCTGTCAGCGGCAAAAAGAGGGACAAAATGTCTTTGCATTGCGTTGCATTGACTGTACATCCATATCCCAGTTCCTTCATTATATCTCCTATGCTCATTTCTTTCTCCATTTCAGCTAAAATGGAATCAAAATCATTATCAAGGGACTCATGTGACAGATTGACGTTCCTACAATGAAAAACAAGAGTATTTGAGTTAATGCCAATGTTACAAAAAGCTTAGGTACCCACCCAAATTCACTGAAAACCAGTAATCCAAGGTACACCCAAATTAGCTGAGAACCAGTAATCCAAGGTATCATGCTTCTTTTTTTTGTCACGTGTCCCTGGATAATGCAACACAACACAACACAATCCAAGGTATCATGCAAAAATAGCAAAGATAATATTTAAGAGCTCGATTCTTCTGCACCTTAAAATTTTATCCTCTTGCAATTCATCAGAAAGCAATGGAGACAAAACAAAGTCTGTAACGTCTTTCAACTGCACCAAAGAGAGCAGTTGCATGAAGGAATCTAAATGCTTTGAGAGCCCTTCAGACCTCTGGAGGAAGATGATAATATCCTGAATTTGCTGAGTGGAATCCACAGATGCAGCATTAACACAAAGTTCCTCAATCTGATTAATGCAGAAGTTCTTCCCTGAAAAAGAAAAGCACAACCTATAAAATACCCACCATGAAAAAAAAACACCTGATGTCAAAACATGACCACTAGATCCACATTAAAAAAAACTAGAGGCAAAATGGCAGGCTTAAAGATTGGAGCAGTGCCCTGAGCAGGTAAGAGCAAATATTGCTTTCTGTCATAACGTGGAAGTAGTTGAAAGCAAATTGACCGCAAGAAAATGTCAACAATCAATGAAAACTTCAAACACTTACCACACATCCTCGTATCAAGATTTTCAGAATCTGAAACAGCAAGGCCCACTACAATTCTTTCAGACACTGACAAGTTTAACAGATTGGAGATGTTCTCCAGAATAACTTGGTTGATGTCTCTACTCCTAAGGGATTCACAAAATATTGTACTAAAATTAGGTCTTTCCAAGAGATACTTGAAAACTGTAGAAATAACCAGTCGCAACAGCATGTTTTCCAAATCTGTCCCATTAATATTGAAATGATCCAAACAAGTTCGGAGCAGTATGAAGCTGTCTTCAGTTCCACAGTCAATAAACTGAAACACATTAAATATCTTGATTCAGTAAAATTATTAAAATATATCTAAATGTGAAAAATCAATCAATAGTTCAGTGAAAAAATTTTTACAGAAATGGTACAAATGACATGATTTTGTAACTTATTAGTCACATAAGCGATTACTTAGGCCCGCCATTCGGTTTTTGGTCATAAACATTACTTACATCTTGTTAGAGATACTCACGTTGTGGCACTTCTCCCACATTGGAAAGATGAGGATTCTTCAACACATTTATAAGATAAAGTGGCCTAATCCTCTCCTAGCCAATTGGTTTTGAGATGGAAGCCCACACTTCCTAATATGGTATCAAAGCTCTAAGTTATTGACCCCAACCAAGCGGGCAAAGACTTAAGCGGACATTTGATGATCCGAAAGAGTTGGATCCGATCCAAGCGAGTAAGCCAAAGCAAGTATATTTCAGTCCACAAATTCGGATCTAGGAGGCATGGTGGAGATACTCACCTTGTGGCACTTCTCCCACATTGAAAAGGTGAGGATTCTTCAACACATTTATAAGATAAGGTGGGCTAATCCTCTCCTAGCCAATTGGTTTTGAGATGGATGCCCATACTTTCTAATTCAACTTGTTATGTTATCCACTTTCCACAAATATTTTCAAAAACCACCCAAGTTTTAAAAACTAAATTGAACTAAAAAAAAGACTTGTATTCATTTTCAGAATTAGGTTAAAATCTCAAATGTTTTCTTGGGGTATGTTTGAATGTGGTTGTTTGTAGGAGGTTGGGAGAAGAGGCAATTTTTACCCATGTTTGGATTACGGGAAAAAAATATCCCCTTCTCATGTTGTTTATCTATGTTAATATCTCCTTCTCCAATTTCTTTATCCATGTTTTTGTTAAGACACCGATAATCTTAACATTGATAGAGAACTAATACAAGGGAAGACAAATACACAAGAACAAGAGAATACAACTAGAACACTATATTGAGATACTAGAGCCATAACACCATACCGTAACTATCGAGAGGGATACTTTCTTCCAATGTCTTTTCCAAGACAACAAAACCAGATTTCATATATCCTCCAAGAGACCCTAACTCACATATTTATACTAAAGTCCTAAGTACTAATTACTATTCTACCCTTACACATATTATATTAATAACCTATAACTATCCTCCTCAGGGGCCTAATATATCCCCGTCTAAAAAATACACCTTGTCCTCAAGGTGTAGGCTCTACAACACATTACAACAAATTTTCATTTTCACACAAAACATAACGAATGAAATGCCTTTTTTTAAATGATTTATCCCATAAAAAAATAATAATAACATTTTTTTTGTTCAAATCATTCATAACCCCCAAAATCCTACAATCTTGCAAAAGGATAATGATCTTGACCCATCAAATCCTTCATCCATGTAGGTTTCGACTTTTTGATGCAAAACCATCCCATTAATCCACTATATTATTGTCGTCAGTTTTTTTCCAACTTCCAATAGTGCACACTTTCCCACTTTAGTTGGAACTGCACTTTGCACCCATTCTTTTCAAAAGCTCTTTTTTCTTTCTTTTTTTTTTCTTCCAAATTCTGTGTTTCTTTATACCATCATTTTTTCCTTTTCACACATAACTTCCATTTTCTTCCCCAACATTTCTTCCTTCTTCTCAAAGTTTCCTTCTCTATCACTGAGTCTTTTTTTCGGCCTTTCTTCCTTCTTCTTTGCCCACCACACCTCTTCTTTTCTGGTTTCTACTTTCTTCTCCAAGCTTTCATCTCCATTACTAACACATGAATCTTATCTTCTTCTTTTTTTTCTTTGTTTCCTCTTCCTTCTCATGTCTCTACTTCTAGAATGATTTTTGGCCCGCTTTTTATTGATCGTTGAGATAGCTTTGTCTTCCATCTTCGACATCTTCCACTTCTCTTTCTCTTGCACACCTTCTTCCCCTTACTTCCATTTTATTTCATTTCTTACCTTGTTTTTTACGCTTTGTTGCCTGCTTACCACTCTTTGGGTTTGCCATCCCAATTTTAGGGATGTGTTGCTGCTGATTTCGGGTTCCTTCTTGTTAACATCCTCTTTCTTTTTCTCCCGCTGGTTGCAAATAACCATATGTTCTTGTACCACCTTCACGTGCCTTTGTATTACTTTCAAGACTTGTTTCAGTTCTTCCCACTTTTGCTCTTTTTTGGCCGCGGATGCTCGTAGGTTCAACAAGGCTTCATCGTAATTCATTGTTGGAACCAATGCTCCAGAAGGAACTTGCTCCGATACCAATTTGTTAAGACTCTGATAATCTTAACATTGACAAGAGAACTAATACAACAAATACACAAGAACACTATATTGAGATAATATAGTTACAATAGCATACCATAGCCTTAAGAGAAGGCTACTCTCCCAATGTCTTTGCCAAGACAACAATACCAAATTTCATATATCCTCCAAGAGACTCTTAACTCACATATTTATACTAAAACCCTATGTACAAATTCCTATTCTACCCTAACGCATTATATTAACATCGTAGAACTATCCTCCTTGGGGGCCTAACAGATTTCTCCTCGTGTTATTTTCCATGTTTTTTCATATTTATTCTTCACGTTGAATTTAAAATTCTAGAAGTTGAAAAAAAATTTCTTTTTTTTGTTCAAATTAAATTAATTAAAGATAATAGCAACTATAAATTGTAATGTTCAAATTAAAATAAATAACAAAATAATATATGCATAAAAATAATTAATTAAATTGCAAGATTATAATTAAAAAATAGAAAAATTTAGTTATTTTTTAATTATAGTCTAATTATTAAATCATTAGAAATAGACGTATAAATATAATTAATTAATGGGAATTTCCTCTATGTGGCAACTTTTTGGTTGTTTATTTTAATTATAGAACTTTTTTAGGAAATATTTCTTTCGTAGTAAATTTTTTGGCATTTTTTGGCATATTCCAATTAAGCCCTACAGCATCTCTTGATTGAAGAAGATCTGCTGCACTGATTAAATACTATATTGAAGACTGTTTGTAGTGTTTATTGAAGACTATATGTTGCACTCATTGAAGACTATATGTTGCACTCATTGAAGACTATATGTTACACTCATTGATGTCATCATGCGCATGGGTCTTATTATCTTTTAACTAGGTCCACCCAATCTTCTTCCCTATGAATTTTTTATTCATAGATTTTTTTTTTTTTTTTATACTTGATAAATATTATTAATTAAATAAATAAATAATTGGACTCAAATTAAAATAAAAGGAAAAAATAATTGAACTAGGATAGAATCTTACACTTTGTTGTATTTCTACATTCACATAAATCATATCAATCTAATTGAATTAAAAAAAGGAAAACAAAAAATAAAAAATGAAACTTCGATGTTCCAGCCAAACAAGATTAAGCATAATTGAATTATGAATATAATTAAATTTTTTATCTTATAATTTTATGTTAAATAAATTCATAATAGCCTACTCGTCATTTAAAATAAATATAGTCATAATAGCCTACTCATCATTTAAAATAAATAAATCATAAATTTGTTGGCCAAAAAATATAACTACTATATTTCTATAGTTAATAAATTTAAAATTTGAAAGTTTTCCTTAATACAAAAGATGAACATAATTTTTCAATTTATTAATATTAGAAGAACATGTTGAGTTACAAAAATTGAATACTATTACAAACAAAAAAATTGCTCATTGTTTAAAAAAATGAAAATATATATCGATGTATATAAGTTAGAGATAGTTCTACCACATAAAAGAATTTCCAAAAATGAAATAATTATAAGGGAAAATGAGAAAAAATGAAAATACAATTATATTATAATAAATGTCCATGTCATAAGAAAGTGTGAGCACCCATCTCAAAACTAATTGATTATGAGAGGGGTAACCCACTTCATCTTATAAATGTTTGGAGGACTTTCCACTTTTCTAACGTGGGATAATAAGATCCTCAACACATATTATTAAAAAAAATAATAAAAATAAACTCATACAACCCCTATAAACAACACTACCAAAGTGGGTTTTCTTGCAACACTTCTCCAAAGAATCCTACAAACAATCGCATTCAAACATAGGCAACAAAAAATCGCATTCAAACGTAGGTTTTCGTGCAACCTCTCTACAAACAACCACATTCAAATGCAGGTTAACTACAGTCCCATTTTTAAACTCCATGTCAAAATCACTCAAACATCCCCTTCATATAGATAAAAGTCACTATGAAAGAACCGTAGGGAAAACAAGCCCGATTCTTGCAAACCAAATTCTAATCAAACCGAGGCTTAGGACTTATGCATTGGCATCTTGCTATTTGAAAAATATATGGAGTAGAACTCAATTAACTAATCTTTCCAGTTAGGGATGATAAACGTAACTTCCATGAAGACAAATGGTGAAGTGCCGACACAAAATCAACAGCAGTGAGGGGGAAAAACAGGAAATAAGAGAGAACCCAAAATCAAAGAGCCATCGAGGCACCTAAATAGAAGCATTTCAAGGAAACACCCTTGATATATCGATATTAAATTGAAAAGAGACCCCAAAAAAAACTGTTCGTGAACCCCAACTGGTCGATATCAGATTGAGAAATGTAGTGGAAGTGGAGAATTGAGTAAAAGCACGAAAGGCAAGTGGGAAACAAGTAAATCTAAATCTAAATCTAGAGCGCGAAGCACGAAAGAATGAAAGAAAGAGGATAGAGCTAGAATTTAAGTACAGAAAGAAGTAAACGTGCAAGAGGCTATGTAAAGAGTGAGAGCATAACCTCGTAAAGCTCCTTGAGAACAGATTCAGCATTAGATTCAGTCAAGCTCTGGAGGAGGAAGCGAATGTGAGAAGACGTTGCAGACGAAAAGATCAGCATGGCGACCGGGATCGAAAAGCTAGGGTTTTCCGCCAGAAAGAAAGATTAACCTCGTGAGTGCCAAAGGAACTGAAAGTTGAAGAAGCGGTTCCACAGAACACGAGTCTTCAGAGAGAGAAAAACACAAAAGAAGCTGTTGCCGATCACGGTAGGAAGTGTCTTCATTTTATGCCGTTGATTTATTTTATACTCTCTTCTACTTCGAAAGCTCGCGTCTGGTCTATGGGCCTTCCTCGTCGAGTCTACGTATTTATTTCTAAATTGTTTTGGCCCATTTCAGCAAAAAAAATAAAAATTAACCGAAAATTCGAAGTTTTCAAGCGAATAACCATGTCCGTTTTTATGCCAGACACCGAGAAATATCAAAATAATAGAGACACGATAAGTATCTATCGCATATAGATCTCGAACCTACCACTTTAAAGGAGCACATGGTAATCAACAATTAATTTTTCAACAAATTCAATTAATAATAAGAAAATTTTATTAGATTAATTATTCTCCGAAAATAATAATGAAAGTAGTTAAATTTTATAATATTTGTCTCTGTTGTGATTAATATATTTTAATATTATATTGTGAATAGTATATTATACAAATTTCATTATTACAATAATTATATTTGCTAGTTTTATTCTAAATCGTGCACTAGTCTAATTCTACGACATGTCAACATTGATGGTTAATATTGAGCATAAAGTCATCAGAAAATTGTTAATGGATATATAAATGACTATTTTTAAAAATTATATATCTCTCCGTAACTTAATTGTCGTAGAGCATGTATTGTCCGATTTTGAAGTGAGAGATGCAAACTCATACCATTACATGTGAACAAAAGTCGATACATCCTATCTCGACTCTACCATTATTAAGTTTAAAATAAGAATGTTAACTATATGTCACCAAAAGATTTAGTACCTCTAGATAGGAAATTTGAACTGAGTAACATATTTGGTAAGCGACATTATAATGATAACACAAATTTATAAAAAAAATTAATTCACATCATTTTTGTTTCCTTACTTCCAGTTTTGGCTTTGGTATACTTCAATCACTTAACTGGCATACTTCATCAAGTGTATTGATTGACTTCAATCGCTTAACTGATTGGCTTTAATCACTAAACTACTCAACTTCAACCAGTTTAATAATCAACTTCAATCACTTAACTGGTCGTATTCAATTACATATACTTTAACATTTAATTGATAGACTTTAATTAGTGTACTAATCGACTTCAATCACTTAACTGATCGAATTCAAATCACTTAACACATGCAGCATGTCGATTAAGGTTTCAAAATACGTACTGATTAAGCGTTTGAAATAACATAGAGAAGGTGATTAAGAGATCTGAGAGTATTGTGGATATTAATTTAGAGAAATGAACTGGATAAAAACATCGATTGAGAGAATGATAGAAAGCACTGATCGACTTCAATCAGTGTACTTATCGACTTCAATTAGTGTACTGATCAATTTCAATCACCAGCATTTGATCGACTTCAATCAATGTTTTTATCGACTTCAATCATAGACTAATTGACTTCAATCAGCGGACTGATCGACTTCAATAAATAGACTGATCGACTTCAATCACTAGACAGGTCAATTTCAATCACTAGATGGATCGATTTCAACCACTAGACTGATTGACTTTAATCAGTTATTGAGCCAAGGGCTTTTTGGTTATTTGATAGGCTCACCCAAAAAAATTGTTATAGATGCAAATAGTTACAAAATGTGTTGTACTCTAAATATTTTTATTTTTTTTAATATAAATGCAAAAGCCCCAAAATTAAACGTTTTTTTTATTATTAATATGCAAATGTTGTATCATCTTTTTAATTTGATAAATATTAAAAAAGAAGAAAAAGAAGAAGTTAAATTCATATTAAACTTGAGAAGGAGTTGTATAAAATGACATGTTGTTTAATCTTAAAATCAGCTGCTAACCGCACGAATAGTCATTAAAATGTCTTCTCCACTCCTATTAAATGAATCCTAAAGTTGTGTGTATGTGAGTGTTTTTTTTGGGTTCAACCCTCTTAATTCCGATCTTATATTTGTTTATTATATTTAATACTTATTTTGATTTAATTGGTTGGGTATCATATATATATATATATATATTATATAAACAAGTTGTATGTATTGTGTGTCGAAACTAAATGACAATTAGTTAAGGTAGCATGTATTGTATATTTGAAGTCATATTCCTTATTTCATTAACTTTCTGTTGAAATATAAAAACTAAAGGAGGGCATAAATAAGTAATTAATGGAGAAACTCTTTTATATATGCATTTAATTTCCTTATACAAAACACCCATAAGTTGTTTCGGAACCACGTTAACATTTTAAAGCTGTGACTTCTGCTCTTGAACTCAGATAAGTAAGTTTGTGGTCCTTTATTTATTTATTCATTCTCTGCCTAACAAATCAAAGGAAATGGGCAAATTAAAGCATATAATTAATACTTGGCAAATACCCACACTTCCTTCTCTCATGTAGTTGGTGTTTGGATTGTTTGTTTCTCTTTTTCTAGAACAATTATTAAAAACAAGTTTTTATAATCACTTTTCCTACACAAGAGCTATAAAGGAAATATATCATTTTTTTTCTTTTCCTTATTAAATATAGTTTATTCAACTGCAATAATATCAAAGGGTATATATTCTATGGAGTAAATTTAGTTAGCATCAATAATATCATACACGTAAACATGATAGATATAGATATACATACATAATAAAAATGATTGGGTTAAAGTTGTTTTTGGATGGCAATGGAAGTGAATGAAATGTGGAGAGATGCAAATAATTGAGAGAGAGAGAGAGAGAGAGAGAGGGGGAAGAGGAAAAAAGGGAAGCAAAGGCTGAGAAGGTATAGTAATTAAATAGTCTGGCAGAGAATCAGGACCCATCTTCTTCCTTTGATGACTTTAGCCATCAGAAACCAAAAACGAAGGGCCCCATCTTGACTCAGCTTTGATGGAACGTCTTCTTTTTTTTTCACCCTTTCTATTTTTTATTTTTTAATTCCTTTTTCATAGGATATATATATATATATATAGCAGTGGTTGAGAATTGAAAATCTTGTAACGTTAATTTTGAAGAAGATAAGACTAAAATGGGAATTGGTGTGGCCAAATGAGTATAAATAAATTAAAAAAAAAAAAAGAAAAAAAGTGTGAAAAATACAAAGCGGTTGTTTTATTAAAAGGATTATTATATCAGAGTTTGCGAAATCTGTTTCATTAAAAGAAACAATGTAATCCAATCATGTGTGTGTGTGTGTTTGTTTGGAGTACATTTGCAGGTTTATTTTTCTCTTCTGGATAAACAAAACAAATATTAAAATACTTTTATTTACACGTGTCAACCACCCGCTTAACCTGCCATTCCAAAAGTAATTTACAGCATTTTTGACAAATCTGATTCGAGATATCTTTCGATGTACTCTCAAGATATGCATGTTTTTCCATGTGTTTCCCGCCGTACACGTGGCTCAATCCTACCAGACTTCGTGTCTCTTCTTTGGGCCCCATTTCATCGATAAGCTAGGATCTGAAGCTGAGTATCCCTTCTTCTATCAATTTTGTTTATGCTAACCATTTAAATTCTTTGGTAAATTTATATGCATATTTAGCTGTTCAATAAACTCCACGGAAACGTATAAAATAATTATAAATATATTTACTTTCAAACAATCACCAAACATAGTCAATATATTAATGAGCACTAACTCTTATGATACATTATTATTCACTATAAATACAAATATTTTAGAATTTGACTATATTTATAATTATTTCGTGACAATAAAAAATCACTACAATTTCCCTAAACTCAAATGGGGTGTTTGTTAGAGATTTTATGGAAGGCTTATTTTGAGTGTTTAGTAAGTGCTCATTTGTTTGAAGGTTTTAGTAGAGTGTTTAAAAAGAGTTGTTATTAATTTTTGTTTGTTTGAAAGTTTTAATAGAGTGTTTATGGATGAGTTATGAAAAATGTTTTGGATGTGATATGATGTGACATTTATGAATATTTATATTTTATTTATTTATTTTAAAAAATTACTAACTTAGTGTAACAATATGTAGGATGTATAATGGAAATATCTAGTCTTGAA
>JBBMEG010000021.1:783597-803473 GCA_037832605.1 Cyclanthera cordifolia
GCTCCCAGTTCTGGAGGCTCTCCCTTAGCATGTACCATGTTGTTTTCATTATTGAAAATGTTTCTAGTTTCCAAAAAAAACATTCATTTGTAATAGTTATTATAGCTATAAGAAAAATCATAGTGTCATAAGTAACTAAGAGGTGATAGCGATAGGTTCAGTCCAATGGTGATCGTCTACCTAGAAAATAATTTCGGATGGGTTTCCTTTGACATCCAAATGTTGTAGGTTAAACAGTACGTACCGTAAGAATTATCGAGATGTACAAGCTAGCCCGGACACTCACGAATATCAAAAAGAAAGTTATAGCTTTTAAGAAAAAACATTCAATTGTGGCATATGTACAAAATTCTTGTGCATATCATGCAGAACTTCTAAATTATGAAGCTAAAGATATAATCTGCACCACAAGGCAACAAAATATGTATTTAAAAATTAGTTATCACCTCCACGTTCCCGGAAGTAGCATCAGAATCAGAATGGCCTGCAGATATCCTCAGAAGAGTCTGCTCAATGAAAGCAAAAAGATTCATATGAGAGGATCGCAAATGTGCTATTTGCAGAATATGATTGCAGTACTGCGGCCACTCAATCAAACGATCCAAAAACTGCCCTACAGCTGTAGTACCAAACACAAACATCTGCAAAAAGACAAAAAAAATTAACCACACCACAACATATTAATATAACAAACAAAATCTCACTCTCCAATGTGCAATACAAACTATTGAATCGGCTGGTTTGCGAAGAGCATCAAGGACACCACGCAGTGCAATCCCCAGTGTAAGGTGAGTTACAAGCTGATTCTTAATAACAGAGCCTGAAAGGGAATGAAAAATAAAAATAACATTTTGAGATACAAATACATGTATCATATAAATCTTTAAAACAAATAAATAAAAGAAGAAAAGAAGAAAAAACTCAAATTTTATAAGAAACTCACCAAAGAGAAGTGCTGCAATTTTCAGTTGTCTTTCGGGGTATTTCGGGAAGAATCTGTACTCCTCAAAAAGATTTGCAATCATGCATTCGAATATTGTTCGTTCCCTGTACACAAAACCCACTTAGCGAGCGTTCATGAATAAAAAGTGGGACTGTGTGAGAAGGCATACTAACTAAGCTATCAAGAACGGAAAAAAAAAAAGCTAGAACTGTTCAACAGGAAAGATAAATTAAAAACTCGGGTATCAAAAAAAAACTTCATATTAGAAGACCAGCTTTACAGTGAAAATGTTTGGAATGCAACCAAGAGAACGGGAAGAATACAGACATTCCACCAAGTGAAGTCTGGACATGTGACCTTTTGTATGTTATTACTGAGGTGGAAAAACATGAACTGGAAGAATACTGACATCCAAGATCCAAGTAAAATAGGAAAAAAACAAACGAGGATGATGAATCAGGGAAGACCGGAAAGGGAAATTTTGTATGTTATTACTGAGGTGGAAACACGTGAAAAATACTAATTACATAACTAAAAGTGGAAACGAAGAGTTCACACACAAACTGTACTCGTCTTCCAGGGTAGATTCATTTATGAGGAAAACTTCCCTACAGATGGATACGTAGGAGAGTCCTACAATTTGTCTACATGGCATCCACACAAATTATTTATGAATACAAATATTAATAATATATACATTTATGTGGCTCTAGTGATGCCACAAAGGAAAATGGTAGGACTCATCTACACATTCATGTGTAGAGAAATTTTCCTTTTCATTTAATATCATAAACCACGGCAGCTCAGAGTAGAATACAATTTTCAAAAAATCAGATACTCATTTAACCCAACAAATGATAAAAATACAGCACCTTTCAACTGAAGATTCCTTGAACCGAGAAAGCATTTGGACCATCACGTCAACAGCCAACTGACCAGAAAACATTTGTTGAAAGTAAGAATTAGCTTCAGCCTCAATGTCATCTGCATATCCTTCAGTTGCCGTCACATCTGAAACCCCATCATTTTGCAGCTTTGGGTTCGCTTCCAGAATCATACCATGCAACTTCTCCATTTCTTCGAACAGTTGAGTGGAAGCAATAGTACCCACATTAGATCTGAGAACCTGATATTCACAAGTACGTAAACCATACTATTCCATCCGACATATGCATAACATAACACTTGAAAACCCCTAATAAAAGAATGAATTTGGTGGTGAAAGAATTGGAATTTTTCCTTAGTACCTTAAAGAAAGTAGCAGTGTCCAAATAAATATTTGAAAAGGCATTAGAAGGATAAAAAGGTTTGGTTGAAAAGTCTTGAGATCCCCCATAATGAATCTCTTTTAAGAACTTGAGACATTCCTGCAACATTAATAACATAAATTTTCACTGTATAATCAAAGTTGAAGCCTAACAGAAAATATGTGTTTGCGTATGTACTAAAGAAATTAAAAACGTGTTAATAATAACACAGTTCTAAAGGACAGGAAACCAACTGAAAAAGCTACCTCAAAAAATACATCTTTGAACGTATTCAAACTATTACTCAACCACTTCTCAAGGTCTAAAAATTCCTTCCGCGAAGCAATGGCTGCTAATCTGAGACTACAGGAATAAGGAATCATATCTAATACTGAAAAAAGTATCTGCAAAATGAGATAGGTGGGAGAAAAGGAATTTCAGATTTAAAAATAACAGAAACAGTTAGCAAATAAATCAATATATCAAGAATATGGTTCATATCCTCTCTGCCAGACAAAGATGAAGAAAAGAAGGGAATAGAAAGAGTAGGCCAACAAGAATGATAACTCATTCGGCATAAGTGTGAGGTCATGGGTGAATCCCCACCCCCAATTGTTGTTAAACTCAAAATAGGAGACATATGGGAAAGGAGGGGGAGAAAGAGAGACCATTTAGTAATAGCTTACCTTTAATTCTTGGCAGATTTCAACTATTCTAAATATGCAGTCTGGATCATTGTTTTGAGCATCCACAAATCCCCGTAAAACCAGATTACGGTTAACATGCCATAGCTGGAGGATTAAACCACTACCAAGAGGTTTTCTCAACATCAATGGAAAGACTGAAAAAGAAACTTTGCACTGAAGCAAATTATATGCAGTCTGCAAGAAAATATGTTAAATTTGCAACCAGATCAGGATATGCATATGTGAGAAAGACAGAGAAGACAAAATTAACAGACAAATTTAAAAATAAAAAATAAATAAAGAAAAGCTCGATGCCAGGGAGAAAACAAAATGTACGTTAGTATGTGCCATCCCAAGTAGCAATATCTCAGCCCAGTTTTTAAGAGGGAACTCCAGAATTGATTGCACAGATCTAGCATGACCTCTCTCCGCAAGTTCACATAGAGTATCCAAGAGATCAAGACACGTCCATGCGTGATTTGTATGTCTAATTTGAAGCTTTTGGGCAAGCACTTCATCAATATACACCTACAATGATATCTCATCAAGCGTAAAATGTTAAGAATATATATTGTCATAACATGGAGGAGAATAAGTAGTTCCTGCAAGAAACGCTACACAGCCATCGAAGTAAGCTAAATGTAAGCAAGCACAATGTTTTAAAAGCTCAGGCGTAATGGCCCTCTGTAGCCTGAGGCACGAGGAGCACAAAAAGACAGACTTTTTTACAACCAAACTAAATAATAAACATAAACATTAATATATAAATATATATATATATGTACGAGTATATGCAGAATAAAACACTTTCATGAATAGAAATGAAGTCTTAACCAAGAATCATATATAAAACACACATAAGATTCAACTTCTATCAACCTTCATGGAAAGAAAAAAAGTTTTGATCAATAATAATTTATAAAACATAAATAAGATTCAACTATTAACTTTTGAGCATAGTGTTGTGAAGAAGAATTCACGAACAATGGTGTGGATAGAGGATTAGAAAACGTGTGACTAGGGAAGCGGAAGAATACGAGTCGCACATGTGAGGAAAAAAAAAGTGAATGTTATCTTTGTGAGTTAAAAAAAAATATTATGTTTTGTAAGGTATTGAAATATCTTGAATCACTTATCTCATGCTTCGAATGACCTACTACCGCCTTCGAGAAATCGCCAAAAGACGCGCGCCTCGCATTCAAGGCAAGGCACTTAACTCACGCTTTGCGCCTTTTAAAACATTGAGCAAGCAAACCAACGAAGAAGTTTTTGCATCATAAATTTGACCATACCAGCTGTCTTCCGGAGTGAGAAAAAGTAAATATTTCAGGTGGTGCTGACACGGCATATTTGAGAAAAGAAATCTGACCCTCCATATTCTTCCAAACAGACCCACAGATAGTATGAAGAGGAAATGCCTCCTGCATTTTCAAGCAAAGATTAGATTAACAAGGATGGATTATTTCATCTCAAAACACCCTAAGTAAAGAAACAATACCTGACATGCGTGCCTATATACAGACGTGAAAAAAGAGAATGCTTCCTCATTAGGAATGTAAAAACCCTCATGATCCAGATTTTCCATTACTCTTATCCAGTCAATGCTAGGTGCCTGTATCAATAATGCACGGTGAGGAAAAGAAAACAAGAAATCTGTAGTCGTACAACATGCAGAAGAAGAAGAAATAGCTTACAAGTTGCTCCATTGTGTTCATGAGAACGTCTACATTCCATGATTTCAAAGATGGTACATCAGACAAAGCGCTGCAACCCAAAGCTAGACTAAAAGTTGTATATATATTTCGACTGTCCTCAAGACCAGTATGATTTCGAGCTATCATGCCAAGTATCTTGGAGATACTACTCTCTGTCAGAGGCAAAAAAACAGACAAAATCTCTTTGCATTGTTTTGCATTGACTGTGCATCCATAACCCAGTTCCTTCGTTACATCTCCCATGCTGATTTCCTTCCCAATTTCAGCTAAGATTGAATCAAAATCATTATCAAGAGACTCTTGTGACAGATTTACATTCCTACAATGTAAAACAATATTACAAAATGCTTAGATACCCACCTAAATTAACTGGAATCCGATCCAAGGTGTCGCACATAAAAGGTGATGATTAAGAGATAGATTCTTTGGCACCTTAAAATTTTATCCTCTCGCAATTCATCTGAAAGCAGAGGAGACAAAACAAACGTTGTAACATCTTTCAACTGCACCAAAGACAGCATTTGCATGAAGGAATCTAAGTGCTCCGAGAGCTCTTCAGACCTTTGGAGGAACATGATAATATCCTGAATTTTCTGAGTGGAATCCACAGATACAGCATTAGCACAAAGTTCCTCAATCTGACTAATGCAGAAGTTCTTCCCTGAAAAATAAAAGGAAAAAAAAAAAACTATGAATCCCCCGCTAGGGGGAAAAATAACTAACTGGCTACTATAAAGGTTTAAACAAGTTGATTAGAGAACGAACAGAATGATTGCAGGCGATTATAGTTTTTCTTTAATAGAAAACAAACCATTTCATTGATAAGTTGATTAAAGATTACAGTAGTTCCATGGACAGGTAAGAGCAAGTACTGCTCTTTGTATAAAATAGAAATAGTTATAGCAGATTGACAACAAGATAAATGTCAACAACCAATTATAACTTCAACAACTTACCACACATTCTTGCATCAAAATTTTCAGAATCTGAAACAGCAAGACCAACACCAATCCTTTCACACATTGACAAGTTCAAAAGATTCGAGATGTTCTCGAGAATAACTTGGTTGATATCTCTACTTTTAAGGGACTCGCAAAATATTGTACTAAAGTTAGGTCTGACCAAGAGATGCTTGAAAACTGAAGAAATAACTAGTCGCAAGAGTTGATTTTCAAAATCTTTCCCCTGACTAGTTAAATGATCCAGACAAGTTCTGAGCAGTATGAAGCTCCCTTCAATTCCATTGTCAATAAACTGAAGCACATTGGAGATCTTGATTCAGTAAAATGCTTAAAATAAACCCAAACGTAAGCGATCGTCAAATGATTTTATAACTTATTAATCACAGAGACGATTACGTAGGTACGCGGATACTGCAATTAGAAAAAGATATCGACAGAACTCAATTTCTTAGTTGATCATCGACACGAAGTAAGAAAGAACCCAAAACTTAAGAGCCCTCAAGACACCGGTGTCGATAATAAATTGAGAATATAAAGAAGACACTCTGAAACTCTACGGCAATGTTAGATGAGAAACGAACTAGAAATAGCCAATTACCTCTAACAGTTCTCTGAGAGTAGATTGAGCATTAGATGCAGTCAAGCTCTGGATGAGGAAGCGAATCTGCGATGACGTTGCAGTCGAAAACATCATCATGGCGATCCAAGTAGGGAATAAAGACAGGCCTGGCTGAATGAGTGAGTGGGAATAAACAAATGAATGAAACGGTGGAGAAGCGATTCGAGAGATGGAGGAAACAGAGAGTATTGAAAAGGAGAAAACAGAGAAGGCGATGAAACGTGGTGATCACGAGAAATTAACTAATTTGGCGCAGAACTGTATTTATATTCTCTTCTAGTCGCCATTGGCTCTTCGTCCCGTCGGCCTAATGGGCCTTCCTCATCCAACCTACACTATGGCCTCCTTGCCATATCAATAATGTTTACTGTAAATTTTAAAATTAAAATCTTTATCTGCTCATTTTCGCCCATATATACACACATATACATATATATAATATTTTTAACTCCCACAAAACAAAACTTGGATCTGCCTCTATCAAGATGAACATATATAATGATGTGAATGATCAACTTATACCGACAATTATAGAGCATATTATAAGTATATATTTACACCTAAAACCCAACTATATGATATATTTAAATATTCTGATCATTTTGAATTAAATAGAGAAGAGTCGCAACTAAAATAGATTGAGAACAATAAATAGATTGAAGAAAAAGCGAAATAATGATAAATGATTTGTCGAGGGTGAGCATCCACCTATTTATAGACACATAAACTTGGTCTCCAAGTAAATATAGTGGTCATAAATTGATCACATGTTACTTTGGTGATAATGTCATTGTCTTAAATTTGAACATTTAGCTATATAATTAATTCTCCAAGTTATTTAAGTACTTCAACTGCCATCAATGCAATATAAAAAAAAAAAAAAAAAAGTCACATAAAATCCAACCCTAATTTGAGTTCAGCTAAGAGATTATCATCAACTCTATTACTAACTTTGCAACCCAAACGGAAAGAATGCTTCCGATTAGAGATTAATAGAAGAAATCCCGCATAAACTTTGCAGAGTTACGACCAAATTAATTGCCTCTATTTGTCATGACCAAATTTCTAAGGAATGGCGGTAGTACTATTGGACGAATTGGAGAAGTAGATAAATAGTGTTTTCTTTAATTTTTTTAATCATTATTTTATGCCACATCATCACAATTCTAATTTAAAAAGCTAAGGACATTTGAAAATAAGTATACATCTGAGTTTTAGTTTCCATGTATACTCAAATGTGTGGATTAATTATAGTGTGTGTATGCAGTTTGTCCCGTACGATTGCGATTAAAAAAAAAAGAAAAAGAAAAAGAAAATGAAAGTAGAGAAATAAGGCATTCCGCGTGTACGTTACACATAATAAACACAGGCTTAAATAAAAACAAAAAAAGAGAGGAAGAAAAGGGAAGACAACTGAGAAGTGAAGCAGTTCAGCCTGTCAAAACTCCATATCCCATTTCCCATTAATTAATTAATTCATTCATATCAGTTCCCTCTCTATTATTTAATAAACCCCCCCCCACACACACACACATTCAACCACACATGGATTCTGATGATCACCCCGTCTGTTGCCTCTGCGGCGACGTTGGTTTTCCGGCCAACCTCTTCCGCTGCGCCACCTGCTCCCATCGTTTCCAACACTCGTACGTAACAACCGTCTTTCTTTTTTTTATTTTCTTCTAATTCTTTCTTCTTTTGTTGAATATATATATATATATATATCAGCCAGATTAGTATTAATCGAGTTTTATATTTTTCATACCAACCTTAGTTAACACGTTTCTTAAAAACAAATTTGTAATTCAGTTATTGCAGTAACTACTACGGGAAATCGACAGAGGAAGCGATAGAAGTGTGCGATTGGTGCAGATCAAGTTGTACTGAACAGGTCAAAACCGGTGGCGGCCAACGTGGCTCTGCAAGAAAGACCGGGCATGACAAAGCAGGAGAAAGAAATTACTCCGGCGGCGGCGGCGGCGCGCCTTCTCCTCGGCCTGCTCCACGGCGGTACAAGCTTCTGAAGGATGTTATGTGTATTAAAAACTAATTGAAAACTGAAAAATAAACTCTCCACATGTTTTGGATGTAATTTACTTGAAGGCGTTTAATTAAATATTTAATTTCACCTTTTAATGCCTTAATTAATTTTGCTTTAAATAAACTAAAATATTCAGTACAGCTGTTGATATTTAAATTTTGAATTCCACATTGCACTGGAGAAAATTCCAATTATGGCAGGGAAGAAATATGTTACACTATGTGCTATTAAATTTTCCAGCCTTGCAATGCATAGTAATTTGTCGGATGAAGAAATAGGAAAGAAATGTTAGTGCTCATTATATTCGATTATATCAATTACAAATTCAAACCTTACATTATTAATTATTTGTAAATTTTTTTAAATCTAAATCCATGTATTGAAAAAAATTATTTCATAACTTCAATTACAATAATCCGACTTCTAAACGTCATTTATTATAATTTATGATATTTTAATAAATTATACATAGCTAGCCAAGTAGGTAGGAAAGTGATCGTCATGTGTGTGATTGTGATAGCGTAGTCCTTAGATTTAATTTGGAATTAGAAGTCATTATCAAGTAGACGAAATATAAGTGTCAGACATGAGAAATCACAACCAAATCGCTAAAAAAATTTTTTTTTTTTTTTTTTTTTTGGTTAAAAAAGATTTTA
The DNA here is from genome assembly GCA_037832605.1 of Cyclanthera cordifolia. Lineage (NCBI taxonomy): Eukaryota > Viridiplantae > Streptophyta > Magnoliopsida > Cucurbitales > Cucurbitaceae > Cyclanthera > Cyclanthera cordifolia. The sequence goes on from JBBMEG010000021.1 coordinate 792,467, forward strand.
AATTTTAACCGTCATAGAAAACAGTTGAAAGTGAGAAAAAATAAGAAGGAAACGGCTAGACTAGTCCATGTGGATGAAGAGGTGGAAACAGGTGCCAGATTGGCAGAAGTATCAGACTCCAATTCCAAAGACTCAAGCTTCAAATTGGGATTCGATCCGTATAGAGCTTGCACGCCTGCCACGTCATCGGCTTCCAAATTCGACTTCTTTTCCCTCGGCTTCAAGCTCGGATACATCACAGATTCTCTCACCGAGCTGTGACCCAGCCCCAACAAGTGACCAATCTCATGCGTGGCCACCGATTCCAAATCAACCGCCACCGCGGATTTCTCCTTCTCGAAATCAAACGCCCACGTCTCCGCCGCGTCAAGGTGGAGCCTCCCAATCTCCGGCGAAAAAGAATGCGCCAACACACCAAGCACGCCGTCGAACGGCTGGCCGTCGCTGTGATCGCCATTATAAAACCCGATTTTAATGTCAGCAAACCCGTAATCCTCAGTCTCCTGGAACCTCACAGGAGTCACGTGGGCCCATTTAGCAAAGGCCTTACCAAATACGAGTTTCACGTCTCTTAAACTCAAGTTGCTGATCCAATTTTCCTTCAAGAATGCGTACGTCAGCACCATCGGCATTCGCTGCGTCCAACGTGGCTTACCAGGAAAAAATACGTAACGCGCCGTTACATGGCGTCCATGCAACGTGTCAGTCACGCGCCACCGCCGTGCAGTGGAATTTGGCCGGCAAATGATGGCGGCTGCGTGGTTTTGAGGCAGTGTTCGGGACGGAATGCAAGGCGGCGAGCAGAGGAAGAATATAGCAAAGAGAATGGAGCGACAAGGCAGAAACATGATGATGGTTTGGCGAGATCACTGGCACAAACAGTAAGAAGAAGCTTTGTGTGTGTGTGTGTGTTATATAAAGAAAAATATAATAAAATTTTTGTTGGAAGAGAAAATGGAGGTTAAGTTTTTGGATTAATGATAACTGAGAATTAATCTTATTGTTGAGAGGTTCAGATTGAAATCTGACTAACATCTATAGTTTGGTGGAACAACTAACCTTCTATTTCACTTTTCTATCCATTTATTTTATAAATATTAAAATAAGGAAATGGGTTAAAATAAATTACATTAATATTATCGAACCAATCATAATATGTCCTGAATTAATAAAAATACTTTTTTAATATGAGACATACGTGTGACATCAATATTTAGGTAATGCCTATACATGATTTAAATATTTATTTTTGAAGAAAATAATTAAATTCAATTGAGTATCCAAAAGTGATGGTTCTTATAACTTTTAATGGTATACAATGTAAACTACTTTTTTTCCCGAATAAGCCGACTTGAAACATTTCAAATGCATGCTAAATTGTAACAATGCTAAGAGTATTAAAATTCAATTGAAAAAAAAGAAGAATATAAGACAATTTGGTATGTTTAAGCTCTAGATAATGGACTCCAATCATTTGTTCATGAATAAAATCACTAATTATATAATATAATGAGTTAGAGCTGGGAAACTGATAAACGTATGGAGATGCAACACTTTGAGTGGGGAGACAAAATCAATATATTCACTGGTAATTGATAGTATTCCTCTAGAGCGACGTCATTCAATTTTTAATGCTCCATACTTGTTGTATTCAAATAATCAAGTTTCAAAATTCATGGTGTTTGTAAAAGAAAACTTTTAGCATGAGTTTTTTTTTTTTTTTTTTTTTTAATACGAAAAAATAAATGATAAGATGATGTTAGTTTAAGTTGAAGCGTCGGAAGCAAAGAACTGGTGGTGGTTAGGATTATGATGGTTGCTTGCTCTTGTTGCTGTTTATTTTTGGGTGAAGGTGACTCAAAGTTCAAAAAAGTTTGATGGGCTCCACTTCACATCACAAATCAACGTCCCATTTTTGCAACAAAATATGCATCCACGCACCTTCTCAACATGTCAACTACTTCAGCTATAGATTAAGGATTTTAAATACCCATCGGGCTACAAAGCTAGCCCACAAAATCTATATCTATATATAACCTCTACAATTTCTAGAAAGATAACTCCTCAGAAACATATTGCAGATTGGTACGCATCAAGTCTGTACGCAAAGAAAGCACATGTTATTAATATAACACAATCAGACCAAGTCCAGTATCTGAGTGCTGACATTTACATGCAATGCTAGCACATATATAGACTGGAAGTAAAATTCAAAACCGCCACACGAGCAAGACTCAGAGATTGATCTATTCAAATTAGAGGGCACCTTTTTCTGAAATCATTTTGGCTTGTCTGTCAATGTCACTAATGCCTTGAGCACCCCCGGACTGATCTTGTCAGCAAGCGCGCCTTTTTCTGAAATCAAAAGGGATTGATCTTTGACAAAACTCTGTAATTTCTTAGCTTCGAATTCCAGCTTCGACTGATCTGCCATGTGAAAACGACACAGCCCAAAAACAATAATTCAACTATCAAAACAAAGTGAAAGCCATATAAAAAATACAATCGAATGATTGTTTACAGCAGCAAGTTATAGACTGGCTATTGTATTGTTTGAGGGAAAAAAAATAAAAAATGAAACTAACAGACCTAACTTAAACTTTCTTGATCTCCAACCATTAACAATAGGAGATGCAGATATACTTCTCATAACTATTAGATCATTCATCAAATTGAAAAATAAAAATACTTTGTTCATCAAACGATTGACCTGAAGAACAAATTCAGTTTTATTACTATACATATATATGAACAAAAGAATATCCATCATGAATGATCAAGCCCTGACACTACCCCTGTTGCCTGTTACCATCTAGCTTGAGAAAATCCCTTTCTGGTCTCAACAAATTACAAGAACAGACAACCTTCATGAAATTATACAAAATGAAACTCGGAGGACTTCTCTGTAACAATTAACAGGGAGTTGAATGAACATGGAAATGGAACTGCATATATGTTTTAACGAAATCTAATAGGTTATTTCCTTAAGAGAGCCATGCACCAACAATTAACATAACACTAAACATGAAATAAAATGTGCCAAGAATAACCTGTCTCCAAGATTGAATGAGCAGCATGAAAGGGAACCCTGGCGAAAACATCGGTTCCTGGGAACATCATCCATGTCCGCTCATTGCAGTCATGGTTACCGCAGGTAGTGCAAATCTCCTTCACCAATGGCCTTGATGCAGATCCCGCCATCTCCTTCATGATTGACTCAAAAGGTGATGGAACACTGGATTTTGTTGTTCGTGCTCGCCTCCTCAAAGCAGTCAACGCTTCTCTATTCCCATTTCTCACTCTATCATTTTCAACCGACTGGCATTTGAATCCAAAACAACAGCAGTCACTTTACCTTTTTACTTCCCAAAGTTACAGAACAATTTCATTGAAATCATAGACAAAATACAACAATTCAATTTCAATAAACACGAATGTATATCACAAGGAGGGTGAAATTCAAGAATCTCGCAACCAGCACTGCCAATGTTCGAATCTTTTTATGATTACCTCGCTGCGGGCTATAAAGAGACGCTCTGCTTCGACTTCTAGCTCAATTAAGCTCTGTTGAAATTGTATCATTGTCTTATTCATTTTATTCCTACCTAGAAGTCACACTGGTACGCAAAGAGAATGTTTCAGACTCCATAAATAAATAAGAAAAATGCAAGATTTGTATAAAAAAAAAAACCCTTTAATTGAAAAATGAAAAATTACACTGGCACTCAAAAAGTGAACTCCAATGAAGAAAGAAACTCCACTCAAGTAAAATAAGACCTAAAGGTTAATTATAAACACTTCGTCTCTTCAATGATATTCGTAGAATTTACTTGCGAGCACTTGCACAGCACCAAGCAGAATACATCTTCAAGAAGTATTCTTCTACTAAGAATGGGAAATAACGAGTATTTTGGTTCGAGTTATATTGATGTCTGCAGTATGAAAGTTTCGATTGATTTGGATTAGAGGAAACTTGTAGTTGAGGAGATGAAGGCCTTGAGTAAGGATTATGGAAGAAGGTCAGTTGGTAACTTGGTATTAAGTCTAAAGTTCGAATAGAATGATTGGTTCATTGTTTGATGCTAGGCACTGTTTCTCTCTTTCATTAGACAAATCCTAATTAGAAATTTATTGATAATAAATAACATAGATATAGAATTGAAGTACCAGTAACAACAAGAACCCTGTCAAGACGCTAGAAGAGTACGGCGACGGCGGCGAGACTGTACTCTGAAAGTGAGGAGGACCCGGCGTGAAGAAGACCAACGGTATTAGGGCTCTCTTTCCTTTATATATTTGTGTTTGTATCTGATAGATGTGGATTAATATGTATTAAGTGTGCGTTTTTATCAACAAACGTTGAGATGGCCGAGTTGGTCTAAGGCGCCAGATTAAGGTTCTGGTCCGAAAGGGCGTGGGTTCAAATCCCACTCTCAACATTTTTTTTTTGTTTTTTTAAATATTCATGAAGCGGAAGTAAACCCCACGGGAGAGTCAGACACTGATTCTCGTATATCCTTCGCTCTAGCTCTGTTGACATCTACTTCGTGCGAAAGAAAATTATTGGCTACAATTCAATGGCTGCTGCCATTTCCGGCTCCAAGCACGGGGCGGCTGTTATTTTCAGAAGGCGATCTTCAATCTTTCATCGGCGTCTTCCAGCTTTCAGGTGATTTCTCGACATTCTACTCTTATGCATCGAAGTTATGAATTTGCTTTCTATCTGTTTTGCGGCCTGCAATTCTGCGTTCAAATGTTTGATTCATTCTGAAATCTCAGGTGCTATTCTCCTCCAATAATCAAGACCGAAACCAAATCAACGACCAAAACCAAAAAGGCCAGAGACATGGCACGGATGATCAACTCTAAACCTTGGACGAATGACCTCGAATCATCTTTGGCTTCACTCTCATCCTCTCTTTCTAAAACCACCGTTCTTCAAACTCTGGGTTTTCTGAGTGACCCATCCAAAGCACTTCAGTTCTTCAATTGGGCACAGCAAATGGGCTACGCTCACACTCAACAATCCTACTTCTCAATGTTAGAAATTTTGGGTCGCAATCGGCATCTCAATACGGCTAGGAATTTTCTGTTTTCCATCGAAATACGGTCTCGTGGGACAGTCAAACTCGAAGCCCGCTTCTTCAATAGCTTAATGAGGAACTTTAGTCGAGCTGGACTCTTTCAAGAGTCGATAAAGCTTTTTACGACAATGAAATCACATGGGGTTTCCCCTTCAGTTGTTACATTCAATAGTCTTTTGACCATTTTGCTTAAAAGAGGTAGGACCAATATGGCGAAGAACGTGTTTGATGAAATGCTTAGTACATATGGAGTAACTCCAGATTCATTTACTTTCAATATTATAATTAGAGGGTTTTGTATGAATGGTATGATAGATGAAGGTTTTAGGATTTTCAAGGGCTTGTCTCGCTTCCGTTGTGAACCTGATGTTATCACATATAACACACTTGTTGATGGGTTGTGCAGGGCAGGCAAGGTTAACATCGCATATAATGTGGTTAAGGGAATGAGGAAGAAAAGCGTGGATCTCAGTCCCAATGTTGTTACATACACAACCTTGATTAGAGGTTACTGTGCAAAGCAAGAGATCGATAAAGCGTTGTCTGTTTTTGAAGAAATGGTTAATCTAGGATTGAAAGCAAACAACATAACCTACAACACTCTTATCAAGGGGCTCTGTGAAGCCCAAAATTTTGATAAAATAAAAGAGATATTGGAGGCAACATCAGGAGACGGAACATTTTTTCCTGACACTTGCACATTCAACACTTTGATGCATTGCCATTGTCACGCTGGAAACTTGGATGAAGCCCTGAGGGTGTTTGAGAAGATGACAGACTTAAAGATTCGACCAGATTCGGCTACATACAGTGTATTGGTTAGGAGTTTCTGTCAAGGAGGGCAGTATGAGAAGGCTGAAGACTTGTTAGATAAACTATCAGAGAGAGAAATCTTGTCAAGTGGTGATGGATGTAAGCCTCTAGTCGCTTCATATAACCCCATTTTTAAGTATTTATGTGAAAATGGAAAGACTAAGAAAGCTGAAGAAGTATTTAGACAGCTAATGAGAAGGGGAACGCAAGACCCTCCATCTTACAAGACTTTGATCATGGGGCATTGTAACGAAGGTTCATTTGAATCTGGGTATGAGCTACTAGTCTTGATGTTAAGGAAAGATTTTTTACCAGATTTGGAGATATATGAATCCTTAATTAATGGGCTTTTGCGCAAGGATAAGCCAGTCCTTGCTTTTCGGACACTGGAAAAGATGCTGAGAAGCTTCCATCTTCCTAAATCATCCACTTTTCATTCTATACTTGAAAAGCTACTAGAACAAGAAAGTGTGTCCGAATCTGCTACCCTTATACAGTTAATGTTAGACAAGAATATTAGACAAAATCTCAGTTTTTCAACTGGATGTATAAGACTACTTTTTGGAGCTGGAATGAATGATAGAGCATTCCAAATTCTGCGCCTGCTTTATGGAAATGGCTATTCAGTTAAAATGGATGAATTAATTCGGTTTCTTTGTTGCTGTAAAAAGATTATAGAGGCATCTAAAATGTTGCTATTTAGTTTGGAGAGTCATCAATCTGTCGACATGGATGTTTGCAATACAGTAATTGTTTGCCTTTGTGAATTTAATAAGTTGTCTGAAGCATTTGGTCTGTACTATGAACTGGTGGAGATGGGGGTCCATCAACAGCTAAGCTGTCAAAACCAATTGAAAGTTTCTCTTGAGGCTGGGGGGAAATCGGAAGAGGCTGAATTTGTATCAAAAAGGCTAGAACCACAGCGAAAGTTTAAAAATTCCAATTCAGAAGTGCAATATAATTCTAAGAAGTCAAGAGAAAAATGATGAGATTCTTTTGTTTTTATTTATTTATTTCCTATATAGCTTGATTGTCTCCAGTTTTCTTGCTTTGTTACTTTTGACGCTGTTATTGGTTAAATCATCAGCGTGACATGATTGAACACACATGCATAGAAATTTTAGATCCAAAAGTATAAAGGGTGATACGAAATCGTCTCAATGAGGCCTAGGGGACTACCAATTTTCACAAGCAGCTTATGGAGTTGGAATCTTTCAAAGAGAAGTAATTCTTTCTCAGGAATTTGGTGATGGGTGGCATTTAAACGGCATACTTGCTTTGGAGGAATCCCCTGACGTTGGTCTCTCATACTCGGTACATTTTATGTCTGGAGAATTCTGAAATCCAAGCGATTTTTCCCTTCATTTCACTTTTATTCCAAGCTGTTATCCTTTTATCTAAATGTCTTTGAAATGGCCCAGAATATTCTGCTGTCCTCTTCACAAGGTCTAAAATTGTGCATCATTAGGGAAATGAATTTGTTTGTTTGTTTGTTTGTTTTTGTTCTGTATCCTTTCCTGGTAAAATAAAATGGGCGAGAGAAGTTGTTAAGAAAAAACAGTGAAGTTCTTGTGTTTGAGTTATGTGTCATGCATATTGGGTGTGGATGGTAAGTTGGGATTTGGTTTTAAGGTTAATTGAAAATGGGGAAAGGAGTTTTTTAAGTGATCACCAACTTCTCTCCAAGACAGTAGCTACTGGCTCATTTAAATTCTCCAAAGTCCAAACTCTGTGATAGGGTTTCATTCAGGTATTCAGAGACAAAAACTATAAGCATTTCGTTTAAGCTACCAAATATGTCAAAGATGAGTTGTGAGGGCTCAACTAAACTCGACCATGCACGAGCAAGGCGTGTTCCTACACCCGGGAAGGCAACAATCCTTGCAATAGGCAAGGCATTTCCTAGCCAACTTGTTCCTCAAGAATGCTTGGTCGAGGGCTACATTCGCGACATGAAATGCGAAGATGCAACTATCAAGGAAAAGTTGGAGCGCTTATGTAAATGAAATATTTGTTTTTCAATGAATATATTGATATTTTTTTCTATTTACTTACTCTTCAAACATTACGAGGTTGATGCTAAGCTCTCATTAATTTCATCTCAGGTAAAACAACTACAGTTAAGACAAGATACACCGTCATGTGTAAAGACATCTTGGATAAGTATCCTGAGCTTGTGACTGAGGGCTCACCCACCATCAGTCAGAGGTTGGAAATTGCTAACCCTGCAGTTGTTGAGATGGCCACTGAAGCTAGCAAAGCGTGCATTCAAGAATGGGGGAGATCTGTTGAAGATATCACCCACATTGTATATGTTTCTTCTAGCGAAATCCGCTTACCCGGTGGGGATCTTTACATTGCTAATCGCCTTGGTTTGAAGAACGATGTTGGTCGGGTGATGCTATATTTTCTAGGCTGTTATGGTGGTGTTACTGGGCTCAGGGTTGCCAAAGACATAGCAGAAAACAATCCAGGAAGTCGCATTTTGTTAACGACCTCAGAGACTACAATACTTGGATTTCGTCCCCCAAGCAATGCACGGCCGTATGACCTAGTCGGGGCTGCACTTTTCGGTGATGGAGCTGCAGCGGTGATCATCGGAACAGACCCCGTGGGTGAGCAAGAATGTCCTTTCATGGAGCTGAACCATGCGGTCCAACAATTCTTGCCAAACACCCACAATGTGATTGATGGGAGGCTATCTGAGGAGGGTATTAATTTCAAACTTGGTAGAGACCTGCCACAGAGAATAGATGACAACATAGAAAAATTCTGCAGAAAGGTGATGGAAAAGGGAAAGCTGAGGGTGGATTTTAATGACTTGTTCTGGGCAGTCCATCCGGGCGGCCCTGCAATTCTGAATAAACTGGAGAGCACTCTGGGGTTGAAAAGTGATAAGCTTGAATGCAGCAGAAAGGCGTTGATGGAGTACGGAAATGTAAGCAGCAACACCATCTTCTATGTCATTGAGAACATGAGAGAGAATCTGAAGAAACAGAATGAGGAAGAATGGGGACTGGCTTTGGCATTCGGACCAGGCATTACTTTTGAAGGCATTCTCATTCGCAGCCTCTGATTTCTCTATTTGCTTCTTTACTTTTTACTGTTTAACTTACCTACTCTTTTAATTTTATAACTATGTTGGATGAAGATAGCTTAAATGTAATTGTGCCTCCAATGGATGGTTATTAAAACCATCTCATCTTTTAACCAGTTGAACTATTGAAACATTTTCTTTTTCTTTTTTTTAAACCTATTGCTAGTAGCTTCACATCAATGTTTTTCAAGTTGGCATCCATTCGTGGTGACATTTATTTAGGAATTATATGTATGAAATTTCAAATATAAAAAACAATAATTTGAGATTCAATGCAATGTATACAAAGTTATGCTAACAGTATATTGACTTGTAATTGTTAAGATTGTTGAATAGACGGGCTTTAAAATAAATTTATAAAGTCGGAATCTAAAAAATAAAAGATCGGTGGAGTCAAACTTTTTTTTTTTTTTTTTTTTTTTACTAGGGAATCAACTTTTTTGTAACTAAACACTGTAACTACTGTGAATAGTAATAGTGAAGTTTTCCAATTCAGTCTATCGTAAAAATTAAACTACTAAGGGTGGTTTGGACTTCAATTTCTAAACGGCGATGATCCAACCCTTGTTTGGGACACCGTTTATTATAAGCAGAGTTATTCATGATATATACTCTCAAATAGCGCAAAAGACACTTTAAAATAGTGTGAAATTCACCCCAAATACGGTAAAAGTCACCAAATATATAAAATTAATTTAAATTTTATTGTGCAATGAGAATAAACTCAGGATCATACATTGTTAGGTATAAAATTTTTTTTTAATATACACTAATTCAATATTTGAACGGATTTTTTTTTTATTACATAAAATTTTGAGATCCTATATTTCTTTAAAATTTAAAATTTTTATGTGACAATGTCTTTTCGTCTATTAATATTAAGATCACCGTTTTCACTTTGATTGCTATTTTTTGTTCATTCAAAACAATTATTTTCATTGTTTAAATTCATTTTTACTAATCGGATAGTTTTTTTTTTTTTTAATGAAGTGTGTTATTTGGATTAAAATTTTCATTTTTTTATCCAGATTCTCACCTAAAAACTATACTACCCTACATATTTTTAGTTCATAATTGTATAACTATACAGTATATGTCAATTAAAATATGAAAATACGAACTAATAAAAACAAAAAATGTTAATTTATTTTCATTAGGTCATATATTAATTAAAATGCTAGTAAAAATGTTTTGTTAAACGGTTTAATTTTTTATAGATAGAATTAATTTTATAAAAAAATTAATGACTATTTATAATAACATGCAACCCAATCACCATATATCATAACCACTATTATAATAATCTGCACCATAAACACCATTTAAAATAATTCACCGTTTGTCTTACTCCATCGGTTATTATAACACATCGTCTATTATAATTAACATGGTGTCCCAAATGCATCCTAAAATAATATCGCAATGAACCTTTAATTTAAACCATGCCATAGAAATATCGACAAGTTTCTATAAATTTATACTCGAAAATAGAGATGTCCACTAGAGAGAAACATGAAGCCAAGATGTTCAATTCAAACCATGTCATTGACAGGTTTCTATAGATTTATTCTAAAAAATAGAGATGTCCACTAAACTGGACATGGTTCACTTTAAACCATTGTCAAAAAAATATGGACAAGTTTCTATAAATCTATACTTAAAACACAAGGATGTCATTCGATGGAGCCGCTCACTTCGGGACATGTCATACAAATATTGACAAGTTTCTATAAATTTATACTCGATAGAAAAGGTGTCTACAGAACTTAGACTCAACATTTTTTTTCTCTCTTTTTTCAATCTTAATTTTTATAATATTTTTAAATATTAAGCTTTCCATCTAAAAATAGACTACAATTTTCGATTAGATAGTTAATTATTAAAATATATACATTTAACTAAATATTTTGACAATACAAAGTATACTTAAAGATTAAATTTATATAAAAGTGAAAAAGAAAAATTAATTTGTAAAAATAAAATAAAGAATTAAACGGTACTGAGACGGGGATT
>JBBMEG010000021.1:803573-819803 GCA_037832605.1 Cyclanthera cordifolia
AATTTATATAAAAGTGAAAAAGAAAAATTAATTTGTAAAAATAAAATAAAGAATTAAACGGTACTGAGACGGGGATTCTCCATTCCCGACCTGAATGGAAATTCACCACATCGTGAACACGTCTCTACTCGAAAGCTCAAAGTTGAATAAAATAACCCAATACAATCCTGATTTGCAGATAGAATTTTCACTTTCCTGAAGTGCCCTCATATCTTTCAAAGAATTTCGACGCCACCGGTATTTTTTTGGCACTGCTAGAGCAGTAGACCCTCACGACACGACTCAGCATTTCCCCCCTCTGTAGAACGAACACACTGCGACCGTGGGCGTATCAAAACCAGCTCGCTCAGAAATCCTGCGTAATCCGACCTGAGGTTTATGGAATTTCGTTCATTTTAGAAGTTTTCGCCATAATTAGGGTATTGAGCAGCTGAAACAATCATTTTTTGATTGTTTTTTGTTGCTTTTAGGACTCCATACAAGCTGTGCTTTGGCTGATAGGTCCTGTCTAGATACTTCTGTAGCCCTAGAAATTTCTTGAAGAATATACTGTCACGAGGAGGGGTTTGGATTGGAGTAGTGATAATAATGGTACCGAGTTAGGGTTTTCAGGCGCTGAATCAATGTTTTGGAGTGGTGTCATGTGAGTGGACCTTGCGGTTGGCTATTGTGGCCTGTGGAAGGGGAATGGGGAGCACCGTCGATTCAGATAGAAAACGGCGTCACTTTAGCACCATACCTCCAACGGCTGCTACTGCCAAGAAGACGTCCTTTTCCCCCATTTCCGAACACAAAAAGGTGACGGCCATTCACTTGATTAGTTTCTAAAGGATTCTAACTTATTGTGCTTCAATATTATGTTTTGTAGGTCTATCAAGGCCAGCGGTTTCAGTTTAGAATATTACGGTTATTGAATAGCTGCATGTTTAGCTATTCTTTTTCCCTGCACTCATTGATTTATTTATTTATTTATTTTGACAATATATGGGAATGAGAAATAAAACCTCTAATCTCAAGGTTTTTAGCACAAGTCTTATACCGGCTGAGAATGCTCATTCAGCCCCTCACTCATATTGATTAGAGATATTAGTTTTACATTTTTTATTCACTGCCATCTTCCATAGCGAATCCCAGAGTTAGGACTTTATACCTACTAGTCTAAGGAAATCAATGTAAATTTCTGTTGGTTTTGTTAGAATTTGAAGGAAAGTCATCTTATGAGAAGAAAAGATCATGAACGCTACTATGTTCGTGAATTTCTAATTCATGACTAATGAATTGTGCTTATTTTTAGTGGAGTACGGAGAACAAGAAAATCCAAATTTCTGTGTGTTTCCTTCCTTCTCATATGGCTTGAGAAAATTGTGACTGCATCCATATGGTTTATGATTCAAGGAATGACCTTTAACATAATGTCTGCAATTAGTGAATTGATAACAAGAAAAGCTATGATGTTCTATTTACGATGTGGGTGCATTCAACTAGTTAAATAAGTGAAAATCAGGTCCGAACATTTCCCTTTTCCTTTGCAGCTTGATGTTTCAGTTCTTCAATTCCAAAATCAAAAGCTCATACAAAAGTTAGAGGTTCAGAAGGTAGAGCACAAATCTCTTCAGAATAAATATGCTCAATTGAAGGAAAAACAAGAACCTTATGATATGACGGTGGCTGTGGTTAAAAACTGTTGGGAAGAGGTATGTGTTGTATCTCTCACTGGTCATTTTTTGGACATACCACTTGATCTCTTGCACATTGCTTAAATTGTAGTTTATCCATTTTGCAACAGTTTGTTAATGGATTGGAAACTTCTTCTGTCTGTATGAGGAGGTTGAGGAACAAGCAAAATAGAAAAAATTCAATGGCTGCTGCAGGTGAAGATTTTCATTGTTTATTTGAACTGACTGATTATGCTGTCTGTTTCTGGTTTGATAACATGCTTCCATTTATCGTTAATTTTCTTGTTTGGTTTTTATAATCGATCGGCTAAGGTAGGGTTTGGCACAATGTTTTGAGAAACTGCAGCCAACCAACTATGGTAGCCATCCAGCAAAGCTTAAACAGAACCGAGCCAACTTTGGCTTTGGCCAGTTGAATGTTTTTCTTGATTTTTTTGGGTCTTGCCTGCTCCCCTACTCTCTGTATTCTGTATGTTTAAAATACAAGAGGTCCTCTGAAGAGAAGAGCGCAAGTTGGGGAAATTTTCTATACTTACATTAGTTTCGTGCTTGTTGGCTTTTGGTTTTCATTTCAATTCTTATTGTAAATAAACTCTATTCCCATTGTATTTAGTCAAAGTTGTTTTTAAGATTTTAAGTTACGAAGATGGTCTATGCCATGTGTTATTTTGTTTTTTTTCTCTTTTAACTTAAAGAATCTCTATTCATTTTTGTAGTATGGTCCCATTCATTTGCTAGTTATGAACATTTAATATTTCTTAATTGCTTTGTAGATGGATCTTCAACTAGCTTTGAAGATGCCATTCTTAGTCGGCTTGCGGAAACAGGTGCTACTCAAAGTTCCTCAACATATTGTTCCTCTAAGCACATGGAAGAAGAAACAGAAGCCCTATGTGAGAAAACCAAAACCATCAAGCGGAATATAGAAGTGGCAATTGATAATCTTTGGTATGTAAAGGATGGTTTACGTGCTACATTATTGAATGAGCTTCCTAAAGATGGTATGAATTTAAAGTCATCGTAGGTGCTGATGCTGTCATTCTTTATCCAATTTAGTTTCTTTCTTAGTTCTCTATAAATATTGGTTGTTTTGTTAGATTTATTCAGGAATCTAGCATCTGATGACTTGGTTAAAGAAGTAAGGAATTTGAGGTTGAGAGTAAAGGATTTTTTGTTCAAGCAAAAGGAGTTGGCTAAAGAATTGCAGAATCATTGGGACTTGGATGCACAAACTAAAGCTGAGCTAAAGGTTTTAAAAGGTAACTTCTGGACATCTAATCTAATTTATCATTTAGTGCTGGAAATGTTTGCCACATGGTAGATACATGTAATTGTATCTACCTTTTATGTAAAAAAGAAATCACTCTTTTTTTGGGTACCTTGGTGTTCCTAGCATTTCAAGCCATTTTGTTGCGTCACTTTTGGTGCTTTTGCATCATTGTAATGAGATAGAAAAATGTTTTGCTTGATAAATTCCCTGTTTCAACCAATTGGAATGCTAGTCTTTTTAGCAAGAGCTTCTTCTGGGTCTCAAGAAATGATGAAGTGTTTCATGTCATGCATCGGGATTCAAAGAAGTTTTTTAAGCAAAAAAATATCATTATCTGGTGGGATATTCTTTGCATTTTAATTTTAACTTTAATTTGTTGTTATGAAGTGGAATTGGAGAGTGTAGTGGCTGAACTGGAAGAGAGCAATTCCAAGCTAACAAAGCTCAGGGCTGAACATGATGAGGAAAAAAAGGCTGGATTTCCTGTTTTGAATCTAGCAGGTAAACATGCTGGCAGTGTTAAGGTGAGTGATAAACAAAAAGATCTACGAGATATGGAGTCCTCGCTTAAAGAGTTGAAGGTAATCGTTTCTCTCTCCCCCTCTTCCTCATGTTTTCATTTCATTTTGAGACTCTAGTGAGTAGTGACTATAGTCTTTCCTCCTTGATTTCTGTTGGAAAGCGTTTTGTAATCACATATTGGTGTTTGTAGTTTTTTCTAAGCATGCTTTATTTCATTTATCAATGGAATCTGTCTCTTCTAAAAAAAATAATGTTTGAGACTTCAGGTGTCTCCCTTCATTTCTTTGTTTAAGAAATAATGAGACAATAGTTGCTAATGCAATTTAATGATGCTCTATAGGACCAAGTAGTTGATCGATTGGCAGAATTAAACAGTCTACATGAAGGACGAGTAAAAATGCTGCAACAGTTATCTGATATCCGGGTTAGATCTTATTTAAACATGGCTTTTTTAGTCTCCTTTTTCTTAATAGTAGGTAGAATGTTTATTGATATAGCCTGAAACTCTTAACACAAGGGTAGGTCATTTAGGATCTGACTGACAATTTTATTCATGTTATTGACAGAATAATATGAAGAGTGTGAATTCTATTTCATCTTCACAACTATATCTTGTATTGAGAGACCGGACAGAAAAATTAAAATCGGAAGTATACGAGCATCGGGCTTTATTTGAGAAACTACAGGTTGTATAAACTGGTCGGTAGTTGCATTATTGCCTGCATCTGTCATTTATTATGCGGTTTTACTCTTTTGCACTCACACTTTTTCTTGCCAACTTCAGGGTGAGAAGGATAAATTTATATGGAGGGAGAAGGAATTGAATATTAAAAGTAACATACTTGATGTCTTGAGAAGATCATCTATTGTCTCCAATATCAGGATTAATGATCTGGAAATGCTGATTCAGAAACACAAGGATGAAAAAAAGTCAATTGAGAACAAGCTGGCTGAAATATTGAAAGAACCAGGTTGGATGGTGTTTAATGCTTTTTTCACATCATAGAAGTGTATATTGCCCGCCCACATTTATCTAGTAGTTTTTGCATCCTGATGGATTGCTTTTTCTTCAGGAAGGAAAAAAATTGTCTCAGAATTTAGAGCTTTAGTTTCTTCGTTTCCTGAAGCAATGGGCTCTATGCAAAGTCAGTTGCATAAATACAAAGAAGCTGCTACAGATGTTCATTCTTTGCAGGCTGATAAGCAATCTCTTTCTAGTATTATCGATAGAATGGTAGGTAGAGTTTGATTATGCTAACTTGACAAGAATTGAACGCCCAACATAATATCTTTTGGCACAATACAGGAGAGAGAGTGTGGAAGTTTGTCTTCTCAATCCAAGGATCAAATTGCAGGGATACAAAAGCTGCAAGCTACGGTATTAACATTTCTGATGAGATATTTCTTTCCCTTTCTGTGCTGTTTAAGAAATAGACATCTTATTAACAAGCAGTGATAAGGAGGTTTTTTGTATAGTGGGGTTGAGAGGGTTTATATGGTACCACTTGAAGTTATATAGTGGTTAATGCGTCTTGGGTGTCATGGTAATTCTGTAACTAGTTCTGCATTGAGGTGCAAGCATTGAAATTTGATTTGACTCTATGAAATGTGTGTTATAAAAGATGCCGAATAGTCATTAGCCGCATGATTTGAAAAAAAATTAAAGTATGTATAAGATTCAGTTTCTAACTATTGTTCTTTGGATTTTAGCAGAAGAAGATGGATTAATAGCAGATTTGAAAAACTTTTTCAAAAAAACAAAGTAGATTTGAAAAAGTTAAGTAGTCAGCATTTTTTAGATTTCAAATTACTCTTCAACTATCTTATTTTTGTAGAATGCAAAAACCAACCGACCCTCTTGATTAAACAAAGTTGAAAGTAGTATGATCATAGTTACAAAAAGGGGTATGATGACACCAATATAAACCCATATGCATCACGGATTTGATAAGGCTGTCTAGAGAGAGATGTTTGTCATTTAAAATCCTGTTGTTCCTTTCCATCCACCATTTCCAAAAGAAGGCATAGACCAAATTGTTCCATTTAATCTCCTTGATGTTTTTGAATGGATGCCGAGTTACTAAGCAATGAAGGAGAGTGACAATGTCCTTTGGTTGAACAAAAGACCAAGCTCCAGAAAGTATATATTGCCCAACTGCGTAGGTTAAAAATGTGGTCCTGGGATTCTTCTCCTTTGAAGCAAAGATTGCAGCAGCTTGGAGATAGAGAGATACCATGAACTTTCTTCTAAAAGAGATCATAAGTATTTATGGCTTCTTAGCTGAGCTCCCAAAGAAAGAAATTGGTTTTGTTTGGTTGAAGACATTTCCAAAGAGAACTAAAGATCAGTGATTCATCATCTGGAAGGGACTCAGTAGAGTTCACTAACCAACTGAAGACTGATTTAGTCGAGAAGCAACCATCTTTTTCTAGTGGCTATATCTAGGGGTGTTCATCGGTCGGTCGGTGTCGGTTTTTGGTGAAAATTGACACTGAACCGACCGGTCGGTTAAGTCGGTTAAACAGGTTAATTCATTTTATACATTTTTTCATTTTTTTTAATTAAAAACATATTCATCATACAATTTTATATTGAAATTTTGAGAATTTATTAAAAAAAAAAAAGAATATATCAAATACATTATAAAAACACATTTAAAATTAAGTTGATTTTATCATAATTTAATAATAAATCTAATTAATTATATGAAAATATTAATATTTTATAAAGAAAAATTTTATTAACCGACCGAACCGATCGAAAAAATTCGGTTAACTTTCTTTTTTTAACCAACTTTTACCGACATACACATGAAAACCAACCGACCGTCCTTAAATCAGTTGGTTTTGGTCGGTTAAATCAGTTTTTGAGAAATGTATGAATACCCCTAGCTAAATCCACTTATTCATCTTGTCATTCCAAAAAGTATTGCCCCTTTTGCAAGAAAATGAGGCCCATTCTTCATTTTCAGAATCAGTGAGATTCCAGAAGATTGTTGTATATAAATATAAGTCATTATATGTATCCTCACAAAGCACATAGAGTAATGATTAGATACATGGACATTCCTGACTGATCCCAAATTGAGGCATTAAAATATGCTAGCTTTATGCTTCCTCCCATGACCTATCAACTATGAAGCACATACACCTTAAAAATGCACAAGAATCAGTATCGGACACGTATACATCCGGACACGCCAAAAAGAATATCGTATTATTTTTTTTAATTTTGGACACTCTTGGACATGGACACATTTATTTATTTTTTATTTATTACAATCTCATCCCATTTTATAAACCCAAATTGTAACTTCAGATTTCAAAAAGAGGCACACCTTTTTAAATTGACTTATTTAGTAAACTAATAAAGAATTATAAAAGTACACTTAAAAAAAACTTTAGAAAGCTTCCCCATACTCCAAGTCTTCATCTTCTCCAAGCTATCTCAATAAGAATTAACTTGTTCTTAACACTATATTTTTTTTTATTATTCTCTTCAATATATATTAACTTGTTTTTGTTGACATTAGAATTTGAATAGTAACATGTATTTTGTTCAAGTGCAATTGTCTAGTAAATAACTTATATTTTATGTTTATTTACAAATTTTACATATAAAAAAATTTGGCGTGTCTTAAATGCATTCGTATCTTAGTTTTTATGAAATTGACGTATCACCGTGTCTTGTCGTATCTATGTATGTGTCTGTGCTTTATAGCTCATCAACACCTGAACAAATTTTTTTTCGCTCTCTGACTTAATATTCATGGAGTAGTAGAAATTCAAATTTCCCAAAACAACTTAATGCCTGTAAACTTAAACTTAGAACCTTGGAAATTCCAAAAGCATGCTGAAATTGGAAATTCCTAGAGGGCATTTGTTGTTAATATGTTTAATAAAATGAGTGTAGAAGATTCTTCAATGACCCCCCACCCTCAACACACACATACTTTGCTTTTAATGTACAAAATATTTGGTATTTCTAACATCTGTTTCTAAACGTTCATACAGGTTCAAGGTTTAACAGAAGTTACTCGGGAGTTGAAACTCATTATTGATATGTATAGACGTGAATCAACTGAATCAAGGTAGGTGGTCTAATTTCACTTTATTTAGTTAAGATATTATAATGTCACCAAAATGAATTATTGTTATAATAAGTGACCCGTTGGCTGTCTAAATGGCCTATCAATTGATCATCCATCTTCGATTGTAGACCTTAGAATAAAGAGTGACTTCTAAAACTAGTCATTGTTTTGGTGATAAATTTCAATGATGAAAATTACTTTGATGGTGTAGAAACTAGAAAAATATTATAACTTTGATTATCTTTTTATATTATGCCAGAGAGCTCACTGCTTTGAGTTGGTCTCCATGCTGAACTCTGAAAAATTAGAAGCAACTTGCTCCAAAGAACAGAAACAAAGAATTGATTTATAGTTCACATTAATAGGTCTTAAGCATTATACAGAGTCTAAGAGAGGAAAGATTGTAAGAGGATGCAGGATAATGCTTCTACATGGGATACATTTATTTTTTGGCTTTTTTTTTTTCCTTTTAAAATAAAACAACAAACGAATAACTTACTTCTAATTAGTGAAAAAAAGGTACAAAAAGAATGAAAGATAAGACATTTTCCCTTCCGAACATGGGAGCTGTGTTCTTCTGTGGTACAATTTTTAGATGTAGTTTTAGGATCTTTGTCTGGGAGTAAAACCTTAGGATAGATTTTTGATGGGAAGGTATTGTGGAAGGAAAATGTCCGCATTTGGTCAGGGGCGTAGTCTCGTAACAATGTGCCTTTGGCTAACTGGCTTCAGCGTTTCTATCATGTGTAGTAGGCTTAAGGTCATATGAGCAAATATGTGCCCGCTCCCTTTTGAATTGGGGTAGGACGAGAAGAATCGAGGGGTGGAATTTGAACCTTTTTTTTTACTTCACTGTACACATTTCAGTGTGCAGACAAGTCAAAGTTAAAAAGAGTTGTGAAATACTAGTGTTTTAGTCTAGATGACTTAACTTTGTGGATGTACTTGCTAGTTGCTCATTTATTTCTTAATGGAAGAAGTGCATCGGTGCCTACGAATATTAGGTGTGTGCTTATATGTTTAGTTATGCAGGGAAGTTATGGAAGCTAGAGATTTGGAACACAAGACGTGGGCTTGTGTTCAAGCTTTGAAGTGCTCTCTGGATGAATGCAATCTGGAATCACGTGTTAAGACTGCAAATGAAGCTGAGGCTTTATCTCAGCAAAGGTTAGCTGCTGCAGAAGCTGAGATTGCACGCCTAAGGCAGAAGTTAGAAGCATCTAAAAGGTTGGACTTTGATCTGACTGCTTTATTCCTCGAAAGGGCATTCTAGTTTCAAACTTATATGTTATGATTCATGAAACCTATTTTTCCTCTTCTGCCTTCTTGGAGCCAGCTTCTTGGGTCCTGTTTTTTTTAGCAGTTTGCATGTTCCTGTACTATAAGTGGTTCTGTGAATAGTTTTCAGTTAGATTATTTGTTTGTTGGTTTGTTATCTGGTTAATATCATTCTGGGATACTTCGCAGCTTCTTAAGTTTTCTCTTAAACCTCATGACTACATGGGATTCTAACCATGTGGTCATCATTTTTATTTTTCAGGGATTTAACTCAATTAACCGATGTTTTAAAATCTAAAGGTGACGAAAATGTGGCATATGTGTCTGAAATTGAGGTGACTTTCTTGTTTTCTGAACTTTGGCTGTTTGAATTTCTGAACATTTTGAGATCATCTAAATGTTTTCTTTAACAGACAATAGGGCAGGCATATGATGATATGCAAACTCAAAACCAGCATCTGTTGCAGCAAATAACTGAGAGAGATGACTACAACATTAAGGTGATTGTTTTTTTTTTTTTTTTTTTGAGAATAGGTGATTGCTTATTAAGATGACGTGAATTAATTTTTACTTATTATCTTCCTATTATTTTTGCATATTAAGTTGTGCAATCTTTACTGTCACAGTTTTTTTTTAATCTCGTAATCTTCAAAACTCAGTTGGTTAGACTGAATTCAGAAAAGGAATTCAAGCTGACCTTACCTTCATGGCGTAAGCCATGTGAGTTGATATTCAAACTAAGTTGGGGGCAGCATTGTTTTTTTTTTTCATTTTCATTTTGGTTAATATTCAAACTAAGTTTTCATTTTTCAATAAAAGAATATATCAAAGGGTATACAAAAAATCCTATCTAGCAAAAAAATGGCGACAATTCAAAATGAAATCCAGCATTGGATCTAATCTCATCCCACTATCTCAAGATAATACTTTTCTAAATCCGAAGGACCGGATGATTTCTATTAAGCGCAGCTGGCACAAGATCCATACCTTACCATGAAACTGCTGTGGATGCACAATGATCTCCTCCATCATCATAGATTCATACTCATTGTTTCCATCAAATAACTGGAAAAGGAAGTATCAGATTGAGAAGCAAATTAGCAATTCCAGAAAAATAAATAAAAAAGAAAGTTAGAAAGAGCTACCATTTTTCTTATGAAAAACCGAGCTTTCATTGAGAAAAGTGGTGTGTTGTGTTCATGTCTGTGCCTTGTCTTATGTTCCGTGTCTTCTTAGGTTTTTGGAAGTTGTCTGTCTTAATGCTTTATTTTCTGTTAGGACTGTTGTAGTCTTTACGTCATTTGCTACAATTTTTTTTTTATAATGCGGGAATTTGGAGCTTCTCTCCTCTAAACTCAGAGCACCACTGGTTCATGCTTCTTAGATTTTTGGAGGATGCCCATCTTTGGTTTTTGGAGGATGTCCTTTAGGTTTTTGGACTATTGTAGTCAGTAGTCTGTACGTCAACTTCAACGTTAGATTATCAATCGGTTATACGAGAAATGCTAATAGTGACATAATTGTAATTTCCTGGTAGTTTTCCTTATTTTTTGGATAAGAATTACCTGGTAGTTTGCCAGGGAAGTTTGGTTATAAATAGAGAGTTAAGGAGTTTAGAGATGTTAGTCAATAGTTGATGGATTGTGCGTGTGAGGGAGACACTATTAATATTGTAAATTCTCGTTGATATTGTATTGTCATTATATTTTTATTTTCTTGCCATTGGGATTATAATACATAGGGAATTTACTCCTCTTAGTATCTTTTTTTTGTCTATTATAATTATAACTTCTTAAAAAATATATTATATCTATAGCAGACTTTTATTTGTTTTTTTTTCATATTTCAAGTCTGCCCTTTCTTCTTCTTCAAGTTCCTGAAAAACCCCATTTTCGTGTTCCTCTTCTTTCCTCCGCCCATCTCAGAACAAACCAATTAATAAAAGAATCGATGATGGAAAGCCAATTCAAGGCCTCTCAAAACAAAAACCCATTTTCTTATTCCTCCTCTACACCTCCTTTTTCCCCCTGTGACTCGTCGGCAGGTCCACAACAGCCAACCTTACCGCTGCGGCTTCAATTTCACCCCACTGACAAAGAGCTCTTCATTCACTATCTCAAAAGCCAAAGTCTCGTTGCTGGTCGCCATAATCACCAAGGTTGATCTCTACAAGTTTGGTCTAGGGGAGCTTCCAGGTACACATCATTAATGGTGTATGATTAAGAAAAGGATCAAATTAATTCAAATAAATTAATTGTGTTTTGTTTTTATTATGATGGTCAAGGCTAGTTTCGGAAAATAGGAGTGGTATTTCTCATCAGAAGAACTTTGCCTTCTATCAGTGCCTTCTATTAGTGTCGATGATGGACTTCAATCTTTGTCATCAATTACCTTCTATCAATATATATGATTCTCTTCTCTCAGTTTAACTGATTGACTTTAATCTCTGTCATAGATTGCCTTCCATCAATACCTTCTATTAGTTTCACCGAATTTCTTCAATCTCTTCCTTCCCTCTTTTTTTCGTTTCTTCTTCCGTTTCAATCGTTTAATTGATTGGCTTCAATCAGTTTTACTTAATTTGTTTTCAATCTAGTGAACTAATTGAATGAGCGAACTGGTCGAAGGATATCAGTTGATTGAAAGCAAAGCATTTTGGTCATTTTACATGGACCGACACAATTTTTTATTATACAGGAAATATTTATCGAATTTTGCTATAAATGAAATTTCTTTGGATTTTTTCAATACATGAAAAATCCTCTAATATATATCAATCTAACTTTTTTGAGAATAAACAAATAATAGAAAGGACGTGGGAGGGAAAGGCCTCCTAGTCACTGAAAGCTGATTGAGAAAAGCTTTTCTACTGGGCCAAAATAATATCAAGACTGTAATTTGAAAAGAGATGCATGCATTTACAAGCCATAACTAGAAATGAATTTGTAAGGGCCTCAATAGTAATCTTGGAGCCATTTGATGCAATTTTTTCTTTCTTTCAAGCATAACTTCCAAGAAAAAGACTCTGTTATATGCTGCCAAAGAGTTCTTTTTGTTTTATGATCCGCCACTAAGATGCATTAACGTTCATATGCTATCCATATCTGTTTTTGCAGCTTGTGTTAGAAGGTGTTAGAGCAAGGCAATTGCAGGAGAGTATGCTCATTGAGAAACAGACCTTGGAGAAGGAGGTTCAGCTAGCCAACACATCTCTTGTGCTTTACGAGATGAAAGCTGCTAAAATTGAAGACCAGGTAATATGATCATCATGTTAAAAATTAACTGCAGGGATGGAGAACTGTTATTTTCTGTTTGAGTAGCTGTGTTATATTTGCTCATTTATTATTGTAGTATTCTTATTATTACAGTTGAGAGGTTCCTCTGATCATATTCAGAAAATTGAAGAAAAAAATTTACAAGACACAGATACTCTAGAAAACATTCGAAAAAAATTATTGGATATTAGAATAGCATCTCAGCAAACAAGGGATTCACTTGATCCATTTCAATCTAAAGTTGAAAAAAGTCGAACAACTCAAGCAAAGCTGCAGATTGAACTAGAAAAAGAAAGGTGTGGATATTTTCTGTTTCTTTTCTTTTTTCTTATTCTTGCAGAACCTGAATGTGATTATTACCTCTTTATTAGGTTTGAGAAGAAGAGAATTGAAGAGGAACTAGAAGTTGTAGGCAGAAAGGCTTCACGGCTTGAAGCACAGATGGAAAGCTCATCTGTAGTTGAAAAACTTCATGAGGAACTTGGAGGATATGAAAAGATAGTGAATTGTAAAATTTGTGTCAACAGTAGAAAGCAGGTAATTTTTTTCCGTAGCATATGTAGATTATTGTTTATATTTAGCACGAAATTTGGAAACTTTGGTAGCATCCTTGTAATTTATGTGTTGCTTCAAAGAATTTTTTTCTTTTGTTGATACTATTACAATTGGGGGTGGGTATTCAAATATGCATTCTCTTAATTACTTTATTAGGTTATACAAAAAGTTACTTGAGCTTTGCTCTTGGTGGTTTCCAAGAATATATTGACTATGAGGAAATCTTAGTTGGCAAAAATGGTAGTCCTGCAAACATTTTTCTTTATAGGAAACGAGAATAACTTCATTGATATAATAAGGGTCGTCTAAGAGACCATTACATAAGATAACACGACAATTCCTAAAACTTTGGAAGTTGAACGTCCAACTTAATAATCCATAGAGCATGAGAACTAAATTAATTTTATGCGACTCTGTCCATTCAACTGTATGGGGGTTCAAAATTGCTGTGTTTGATAAATTAAGTATGTAATATGTTGTATCAGATAATCTCAAAAAAAAAAATGTTGTATCAAATGTATATGCCTCGGACTTTGAATCTTGTACTTTCATGTTCTTCAATTTCAAGTTATCCTTTTTTGTCTTGTATTGGAACTTTTTAAACATCTTTGTTCACTTATTTTCATCTGTGCTTTATTTCATGTGAAAATTTCTTTTCGTTTGGCGCTTCAGGTTGTGATTACAAAGTGCTTCCACTTGTTCTGTAATCCCTGTGTACAAGATATCTTGAAGAGTCAGCATCGCAAATGCCCAAGATGTAGTGCAAGTTTTGGTCCCAATGATGTCAAGCAAGTTTTCTTTTGACTTGAAACTGGGCTGGCGTCTCTTGTTAAGCTTGCCTTTGGTCCGCATTTCATTTGGTTGATGCAAGAGTTGACATGGGGACAGCAGTTTGACATGCAAGGCTGTGTTAGAATGTAGAGCAAACAGTGCGTGAGACGAGATCAAGGAATGTAGAACGCCTGCTGGTTAGCAATTTATGAAAATCATTTAGTTTGTTGGCTTGGTTCTAGTTTGTAATTTTATCAAAATTTAATTAAGATGGGTATTCCTCTTACCTTCTCTTATGATGTGCTTGGAGCAACTGGAAACTTTCACTTCATTGTTTGCCTATTAGTAAGATTCATTTCACTGCTTTACAGCCATTGATGGACATAGACGAACAGGTTGTTTTTTTGGTCAACCAAAAATCTACGCTCCCACCCTAAGGGTTGAAGCTAGAGTTGATGTGTGGCGCTCTCAATGCAACTGGTTTTTCCTCTCAAAAGAGCTACGGAACGTCATCACTCCTGCTGGGATATATTTTTGTACATGATAAGGTCCTAGAAGCTGATATTTCTATTTGATTTATCTTATACATTCATTCCCACTTTTCCTCCTTTTGATTTGATTATGGGTTCTTGCTTTGATGTTTAGCTAATCTATCAATTCACAAGAGGTGCAGAAATTGTTTGAAGATGCTCAGTTAGTAAGTTAGTAGAATATTTGCTTGTTTATTTGGTCTACTGCTGAATGTCTCTCTCATTTTTTTTTGTTTCTGCTTCTATGTTTGTTCTTGGTCCATTAAGGTATGTTTGTTTTTTTATAGAAAAGAGTGAGCGGAGAGAAGTGGAAGGGTTAATGGTAGTTTGGTGGAGTTAACTACTTGTTTGAGGATGGGTATTAGTAGTGGTTAGATAATTAATTACTTGTTTGGAGATTGGTGTTAGGAGTACTTGAGTGATATATTTGATGTGAAATTTGATTGAGTAGTTTGATAAAAGGTTCGATAGGTGGTTGTTTATTACCAAGTACAAACGAGTAGTTTTAGAGGAATAATAGTTAACCACTCATCTCTACCAAGAATAAACATAGTTTTAGGTTGCTCCACTGGCGAGAAATGTAGACGGTGCTTTTAGTGTTTTTCCATCTTTACCGTCGATTTTAAAATAAGTTAAAACTCAAAATGATTTTTCTTTTCAAATTTGATTTATGTTTAATTAGATCGTTAGAAAGATTTTCGGCACGTAATGACAAATTTTGAAACAAAAAATAAAAAACCTTTTCAGTGATCTTTCTCTCTTCCTCTCTTATTAATTTATTCAACGCAGGTGAGTCGCCTCTGGCTGAAGTATTCTTTTTCTTTCTCATTAATTTATTCTCCTTCGATTTGGTTCTATAGTTGCTCTGTGAGTAAATATTATTTTTAAAGTCATTCAATGAGTATGAGTAGTGCATGAACTCTCTTTTTTTCTTTTTTCTTTTTTTTTTTTTTTTTTATGTACCACTGTTTCGAATTAATGGTCTATTCATTCTTTATTCGGCATTATAATTGGTTTTTATGATCATATGTTACACAAAAAATATTGTAAAGTACTATTTTGATACCTTGACTAACTTCAATGATTTTGTTTGCATCTGTTGTTAATATGTTTAAAGTACTATTATGATCGTATGTTTTACTATCTCATTAGATATTTTATGTGCACGATCAAATCATGTATATGAATTCTCTTATTGAATATTTATTTATAAATATTCACAATTTTCAAATTGTTTTTTCAAATAACGTTAAGGGCAAGCTTTGCGGGTGACAGCGTTGCTTAAGAGGTCATGAAGTTAATTACAATCTTGAAGTTTTTAGTTGAAGTTTCTGTTAATTAAGTTTTTTTTTTTTTCAATACAAATTGGAGAGGGGATAACAAACAAATCTTACATAGAGTTCATAACTATTCTCAAATAAATGAGAGTTAAATATCAATTCTTATGATTAAATCTGTGACGTAGTGTTTAACCAGATTATCACCAACCCTTTTGGTTTTTTTATATAAGTTTTGTATTGATTTTTGGTCATTATAAGGTCTGGGTATTGTAGACAATTTCTTCTTTTTTTTTTTCATGAAAAATTTAATGGTTGAGATTAAATACTAAATTATGGTTCGGTACAAATTAGGGAGGGGACAACAAACAAATCATACATAGAAGATCCAACTGTTCGTGACGTAGTGTTGAACTAGATTACCACCAATTCTTTTTGTTCTTTTAATTAAGTTTTGTATTGATGTTTGGTCACTATGAACTTCTTTTCATTATTACTAAACATCTTTTTACGAACTATGAGCATTATTTAAAAAAAGCATTTTTCAATATTGAAAATATAAAGTTTTCTTTTTCAAGAGAAAGTTAATGGTTGAGATTAAATACTAAATTATGGTGTATTTAGAATGAGCATAAATGTTTCATCAAAATTTTTTAAAAAGATTTAGAAACAAAAACTTTTGTAAAACTATAAAATAATAAACGGAATTGGATTAAAAATGGATGAGATAAATTATATTTTCAATGTAAATTAGCATAGCTGCCATCAAGAACCGTGTGAATAGGGAGATATAGGATGTATGAAAGCGATGAACGTCCAGTGAAAGCAATACATATCTCACAAATAAGAGGGAAGAGGTGGAATTTAAAGTCATGATATAGGTCCCATTGGAACTATATATGTGAAACTCATGTCGCATGTGTTTGCATGTGATCTTAGCAATCAAGTCTGTTATCGAGTATTTATTTATAAATATTCACAATTT